>JAJOZX010001886.1:0-115000 GCA_023014485.1 Bathynomus jamesi | reverse complement strand
ATATATATATATATTCTAAGAGACTTTCTTGTCCTCATTTCATGATATGAATCCATGGAACTAATGTAGAGCATCATCTTGTTAAGCTTTTATACGTGGGTATTATGCCCTTGCCAAAAGCGATCGGTTACAGGGAAGTTGGGTATTGCAAAATATTAGATCAAAGAAAGAATAAGGTTGACGAAGAACCTTGGCAAATTGTCAACTTCCTCAAATCCTCTTAACCTATATTTTCTGACTTGGGTATAAATACTTCATTTCACCCTCATTAACCTTTGTATGCGTGGCTATCGCGTCTCGCATCTATTATATCACACCTACAAATATAATACCAGATTTTTCCCAATATTATATATATATATATATATATATATATTGAGAGAGAGAGAGAGAGAGAGAGAGAGAGAGAGAGAGAGAGAAGAGAAGTTGTGTGTGTGTGTGTGTGTGTGTGTATGTATATGTGTGTGTGTGTGTGTGTGTGTGTGTGGAGAATAGAAAATACTATTAAACGTTGAAACAATTTGAAATTTGGTTCAGAATTTTTTTATTTTTTTTCAAATTTAAAATAAAATTATTTCAAATTTGAAAATTTCTCGTAAAAATTCTGAAGAAATTTTAAGTAAAAGTTGCTTTTTTTTGCGCGCTTTCAGAAAATTTTATGTTCGACTTTTACATGCAACGCCGGTACGAAACAGCTATGCGGACATTTTTCTTTACTTTTGATACTATTCGCTATGTTATTATTAAGTAGTAGTAGCAGTAGTAAAAATAGTAATAGTAGGTGCGTATAAAAATATTTATTTCCTGCAATTTTTTGATAATTTGGAGTTTAAATAATGATAACTGCTAATAATGATCATTATCATCATCATTAATGAAAAATAATTATTTCCCACGGTAATTAAGCGCGTTTTAAATCCAGTCTAATTTTAAAAATATAATTAATAGTTACTTTATGTAAAACGACGTATTTGGCAGTTTAAAAAAGAACTTTTATATATATATATATATATATATATATATTCTAGAGGGCCTGTCTTAGGGTAGGGCGAACCGGGACATTTGCCCAGGCCTCGCGCTTGGGGGACCCCGCGCTTAGTATTAGTTGAGTGGACTTGCTATACTTTCTATCGAGAAGGAAATTGCATCAAATTTGGATTATGACGATATGATAGCAGAGTTTGCTGCAAGGAAGCCGAGGAAGGTGAACTTTAGAAAATGAGCTGAATATAAATTATATAATATACAGTAACAGACTGCATAGCATTGTTTAATATGCATTTTGGATTGTAAACCTTCTGATATTTAGGATTGTGTTTTGGATTTTAAACCCTCTGACATTTTGGATTGTTGGGATTGATTGTATTTTGGATTTTAAACCTTCTGTATTGTATTTTAAAGATATTCATGAGACGTTAATCAGTGTTAAGAGTATTAAATAATGGTGTGTTAAGATAATGGTGTGATAAGATAATGGTGTGTTAAGATAATGGTGTATACGTCTAAATATTGACACCAAGTAAACATGTAAACATGAAAATAAAATTGTATGTATTAAATTTCTCTTTTACTTACATATCTCATTTAGTTGATATTTTGAGGGGGCCCCGCACCCCCGTAGGACTGACCCTGTGTATATATATATATATATATATAGTGGAGATGTAACTTTTGCAAGATGTGATGATAAATCAAGGCTAATTACCTAAACACACACACACACACACACACACACAGTTTCGAGTATGGAAGTGTTTGCTATACTTTAACACTCAATTTCTTTTGATTATTCAAATGTTTTATGAGTGAATTATTATTGTTAAGTATATACCCTTGATTATACCCATACCCTTAAAAATTATGCCACACTACCATTACTACCACTACGACTAATATCAGTAATAATAATAATAATAATAATAATAATACAGAATTGAACGCTTCATAAATTGAGTAAAAAAAATTTCTATTTTAAACAAAACTCTTGAAAGATATTCTTAATAAATGAAGGAGAAAAACTCTCATTTTCCCCTTGTGGGAACTGGGGACACGGTGAAAGGCTCACAGAAAATTATTTTTTTATTTCAAAACACTATTAAATACGTCTGACTTTATTTAGTAATTTGCAAAATCAATATTTGGTTCTAATTTCTCCTCAACCTCATATATATATATATATATATAATATATATATATATATAGTAGACCAGTGGTTCTTAACCGGGGGGGCGCGCCCCCCTAGAAACAGGAATTTCTCTGTATTTGTTATTCTCTTAACGAGAGCATGGGCTAATATTGAGAAGTTATTGAGAATGTTATTTTGATTGAAGGGGGGCGTGGAGGGAAGGACCAATTCCTAGAGGGGGCATGGTAGTAAAAAGGTTAAGAACCACTGTAGTAGACTATGCATTTCCTCAAAACGCAAAGAGTGAATCAGGAATCTGACCCCTCTGTCAACTTTCCTCAGTTCAATTAAATAAAATATATTTCACTTTCTACTTACTCTACATTTACGCGCGAGAGAGAGAGAGAGAGAGAGAGAGAGAGAGAGAGAGAGAGAGATTATGCGTACCATTTACATATGAAATGTAAGTGAAGACAACGAGGAATCGCAAGTTTTTCTAAAAGACCAGAATAAATAAACTATCGTATTTATTAAAGTTACCGTTTAAATTAATTTTTATACAAATTAATTCAATAGCAAAAAGTACGTTACAAATACGAACGAATAAAGATTTTGTCGATAACAGAATGCTCAAAGGAAGAGTAGAAAAAAAAAATCAATAGAATTTGACTTTTTTATTATAGAAATTAACCCTTAGGGTAAAAATAGTGTATAAACCACAAATTTATTACGTTTTAACTTTCGCTTTTGAACTTCTACGCTTATGATCTAGCCACATAGATTCCGTTTTCTGTTCACTTTTGATGCAAACAAAAATGGCCGCTCTTTTTTCTCTTTTTTTTCCTTCAATAGTCTTATAATTGTCTGTAATATATATATATATATATATAATATATATATGTTGTGTGTGTGTGTGTGTGTGTAAACGGTGTTTGCAAGTTAACTTCCTCTTCGTTTTTGAAGCAAATTTTGCATACTTGTTCATATTCTGGTGTCGTACAAATTAAATAGTTTAAGTATCTTTTACCAGTTTTACCAACAGAAACAGAAATATATACCTAAGATTTAGACGTAGTATAAAGTTATTTATTTGACATTTATACATATTTTAATTAATAATTACAGCGAAAAACTTCATTAAAAAACATTATATGCCCGATGTCTAAATGAATTGAATGCCCCAAAGTGTTTTAGCGAGAACGGCTTAGCCTGTGTCTGACATCACAAATGGCGAAAACTGGATTAGCGGCTGACTATCAATCGGTCGGTCGGAAAAAAATTCTAGCGTGTCTGGGAGGAATGTTTGAGTAAAATGAAAGCTGAGCCCACATGCAACAAATGCAAAGCATTTTCATGGATTGCAACACAAATACAAACATTTACTTCTGAAAACACAAAATTAACTCCGCAAATATACTAATGGAGTACATCAAAAGTTTACATTAGTTACTGAATGAAAGAAAAGTATTCTTCCTTGGCGTCTGGCACTTGTTGCGCGCGCCTCAAAGCAGTGCACGTGGAAACGCGCATACACACACACATACACAAACACACACATTTATATGAAAAATATAAACAAATAGTAATTTGGTGAGGCAATTTTTCTAAATGTTCTTCAGTTCAGGTAATGTCCAAAGGTAATCCTTGCATTGCATGAAATTCATGTATGAAAGATTGCAAACAAAAACGCTGATGGATGATCGCATTGCAAAACTTAGTGAAAGTTTTCGTTTTTTCTTACTTCAAATTAAGTTTTCAGTCTCTACTAAATTTGTTTTAAGTACAATAGTAGTAATATATATATACTTTGCAACCTTGCCTTACAGTTGTTTCGTATGTTGGGCTGGTGACTCCACCTATATATATATATATATATATATATATATATATATATATATTATATATATATATATATATATATATATATATACTGTATATATATATCGGTTAGCGGAGATTTTGGAATAAAATACAAATGGTTCATTTTAAAATTAATTATTTTATAAGACGTCCCACAGTCATTCCGAGTATTTTGGCAAGAAAACAAAACTATATTCGTTAATGTTTATCACATAATATTTTAATAATAAAAACTGGTAAAATCAACAACTAGAAAATGGCAATTATTATAGGCAATATATATTTATATATACACACCTTTGGTTAGCTTCCGCCCGAACTGTTCATTCTGACGAAGGTCAAGCTTTTCACTCCACCTTAGACCTACAGTTTAACGTGGAATCCGAACCACGCCCAATCAGCAGCCCAGCGTCTTAACCACTAGGCCACTTAGGGTACCCATTTAGTTACCAACCACTTTCTTTATTGTGTGGAAGGATGAATAGCTGGGTTTTGCTACGCACCGGCTGCCGTCGGGTTTCGAACCCGGGGCCGATGGATTCGTAGTCAGCGACGCTAACCACTACACCACCGAGGCGCATACTATATATATATACATACTGCGGGGTCGCACTATAGGAAACATCCGGGTCAGAATTTGGTTAAGGAAAGGTATCTTGGTAAATCAGAAAATAAAAATACTGACATTTTGGGTTCATTTTTCGTGTAAAAATCCTTTCTTCTCTCTCTCTCTCTCTCTCTCTCTCTCTCTCTCTCTCTCTCTCTCTCTCTCTCTCTCTCTCTCTCTCTCTCTCTCTCTCATTCTGTTTTTCTTATGATATTTGTGGACAATAATAGCATTACTGTTTACTCTGCAATTGAATATATGCATTGCCTTTATAATAATAATAATATTAATAATATTTGAACCAACATTAAACATAAAAAAATTCACAATTACATTTTGAAATTTCGAAGAAAAGAATATCATTGGATATATAATTCCTCTATAATTAATTAATTATTTTTAGTTATCTTCATATTCAAATACAGTTTTAAACTAACGATATAAAGTCTTCCATATCCAAATAGATCCTTTTATCGTTACTTTTCTTCCTAAGTGCTTCTAAAGATAAAGGGAGACAAATTTTTTTTCTGTACTTTCCCTCTGAATTATTTTTAATTTTGGTTAGGTTTATCCCCTTGTTTCTGCGTTCCTTCATTGGATTATTAATCCAGGTGTACCGCTGTCTGGGCCTTTTACTTCGTCAGGATGTGAATGGCCGATGCTATACAAAGGAAGAAAACATCTAAAAGTTTAAATAAGCCGCGTTCTGAAAGGTTAAATGATCATTCGCAAAACGGCTGTATGTACCCGTCCGGGCTTGACTATTTATACTCGACAAAGACTAGCTCCTTTTCAATAATTCAACACATAAATAGCTTCATTAATAGAAAATATCATTATTATTTTGAACATTACACTATAATATTGTAAAGAATCTAGTAAAAAATTAATTATAAAGTATAGGTCAATTTCTACTAGGCCTAGGCATAAATGCGATATTGATAGATCAAAAAAAATATGATAAATTATCGTACCAGCAACAGATGCCAGATATCCCTTTCTCTTATATTTTTTTCCTTCGGTTGCGCAACAGCAAACTGTCTGCATGCGTATTTCTATGTCTAAAAATGGACAGAGATCAAAGGACCTGCATCCAATCCTTTCTTTTACTTATTTATCATATTTTTAAAGTCGATTTTTCATTTGTAAAGGCGGAATAGAATTTTAAAACCCAGAAAGAGTTTACAGTTTTCTTAATATGAGTTTAAGATCGTTTTTACTTAATCTATATCTTTATCTTATTAAAGAACAATATTTGATCCGATTTCAATTAAATGGTACATAATTTCAATTAAGTAATTAATATTAGACTGTATTTACTATAATTTTCCTATTACGTTAATTATTATTTGTAAATTAAATTATATAATTAACTTTATTTTCACCAATTTTTTTTCTCTCTCTCTCGTCTTGACTTATAGAAATGAATTTTTTTTAAAAGCATAAATTGTAGGCACTTTCACTATAAGCAATACAACTTTGCGAGGGACGTCAGAAAATACTTTTATATTATTTCTTATTTATTGTTAAAAGTTTTAACTATTCAGAATTATTTTATTCCTATATATTATTATCTATTTTCCTCTAGATCTTTATACGCGTTTTGATTCTCTCTCTCTCTCTCTGACCCGTACCTGTTTTACGGTACACTAAATATTGTAACTTTTGATATTTGATTTTATATACACCGGTTCAAGTCAAGTGTAAAATTTTAGTTTTTATTAAAAAATAAAGTTACAAAAATCACGAATAACCAGAAGCAAATTTTTTTTAAAGATTGTATTTTTAAAAACTAACTCCCCACCCCCCTGACCTTTAAAGTTGCGGTACTTTTCCAACAAAATATAATTTAATTAATTCGTCTCACTTTCAAGAAACAAAAACAAATATGGGCGATACTGATGAAAATATTGACTTTCAGTAATTTTATTAGGTGCATGAATTAATATGGGCGTAACAGAAGATATATAAATTTCACCAAGGATATTTCTCTACCCCCCCCCCCCCCCCCCCCAGTTCAGGTGGTGAAATTTAGGTAATTTATTTCTCATTTTAGTTGGCGTGAAATATTTTGTTTTCATTCTTTGCAGGTGTGTACCATCTTTTTTTTGTCCTTGGCGGCAGCTCAATACAGGAAAGGCCAGCCCCCGATCGGGCCCCAACTGTACAACTTCCTTGGTTTAGGAGGGTACGACCCTTTCGGTAAACTCGTCGCCCCTGTACACGTTTACAGTGGCCCCTATTTCGACGAAGGACCAGTGAAGAGAGTTCATCACTACAGACGAAAAAGAGACGTCCCCTCTTCGTACGGAGCTCCCCCTCCAAGTTACGGACCACCGGCTCCATCCTACGGACCACCAGCTCCTTCCTACGGTCCTCCAGCACACGCTTATGGAACCCCGTACTCCGGAGGTTACGACTCTTATGGAGGAGGCGGTGGAAAAGGAAAAGGAGGTGGTGGTCTCTTCGAACAGTTCCAAAAGACGTTTAAGGGAATCGGAGACTCATTTGACAAATTCGGTAAGAATTTCTCCTCACAATTGTCCTTCATCAATTAACGCATGACAGAGAAAGGAGACTATAGTTTTCCTTCATTGGCTTCACCGATAACACTCTTTTCCAAATAAGTCAACTATCTCAAAGTTACTCTGCTACTGCTACTACTAATTCTTGTTTTAAGAAAATCGTTATAAGTATTGGTTGCAAAACCATGACGATGTCATTCACGAATCTCAAACGTTATTACTTTTGGGAAGGGGTCTGAATGGGTGGCGAGTGATTAACTTACTAACAACATTTAAAGTTAAAAAATAAAGAATCACACATCGAACACCAATAAGCAAGCTGTAACTTCTAATAGCATATCGATAAACAAGCCTCTTCAGCAAATCATATACATTATCTCTTATAAAAACACAAAGAAATTCGTCAAATTGATATTCTTTTCATATAAACAATGAATTATATCCAATATTACCCGATAAGCGGAGGTTTTGTAATTGGTTTAGCTGTTACTGGGCTAATAAGAGGTTTCCGTTTCTCGCAGCAGGTGATTACTTCGCTACAAACAATTATGATTCTTACGAAGAACCCTCGTATTACGCTCCCTCCTACGTCCCCATCTACTACCAAACTTATGACGAAGGCTACGGCGGGGGAGGTGGCAAGGGAGGTGGCAAGGGAGGTGGCAAGGGAGGTGGCGGGGGTTTCTTCGACGATTTTGGCAAACAATTCTCCAGCAATGTTAAGAAGACTTTTGACAGCTTTCAGTCTTACGGTGACAACGCTATGAAGGGAATCAGAGACTTCGGCTCCAGAACAAGGAATAACTTCGACAAATTCAACAAAGAAACCACACAAAAATTCAAGGATATTTGTAAGGAAATTGCTTACTTACTATTTTACTATATCTATCTATCTATCTATATATATATATATATATATATATATATATAACATGCGCCTCGGTGGTGTAGTGGTTAGCGTCACTGACTACGAATCCATCGGCCCCGGGTTCGAGACCCGACGGCAGCCGGCGCGCAGCAAAACCCAGCTGTTCATCCTTCCACACAATAAAGAAAGAGGTTGGTAGATAAATGGGTACCCTAGGTGGCCTAGTGGTTAAGACGCTGGGCTGCTGATGGGGCGTGGTTTGGATTCCACGTTAAACTGTAGGTCTAAGGTGGAGTGAAAAGCTTGACCTTCGTCAGAATGAACAATTCGGGCGGAAGCTAACCAAAGGTATAAACAGGGTGCGGCATAAGTCGCTTTACCAGAACAATGAAATCACCTTCCGAAGAATAATATTTATTATTTATTACAGAAATTGTTCAGCAGTGTCCTCCATCATCTTCAATACACAGTTACATCTTTGAACCACTGAACAACAAATAGCATGACACAGTTCTTTGTTATTATTCAACGTCTCGAACTCTTGACGTATCAAAATCTTCCTGTAATCGAAGTCCCACGGTTTCTGGTCGTAGACTCTATCTTTGATTATACCCCACATTGAATAATCACATCACATTGATTATTCAATGTGGGGTATAATCAAAGATAGAGTCTACGGCCAGAAACCTCGGAACTTCGATCACATGAAGACTGATACGCCAAGAGTTCAAGACGTTGAATAATAACAGAGAACTGTGTCGTGCTATTTGTTGTTCAGTGGTTCAAAGATGTAACGTGTGTGTATTGAACATGATGGAGGACACTCTGAACAATTTCTGTAATAAATAATAAATATTATTCTTTGCAAGATGGTTTTATTATTCTCGGTAAAGCGACTTATGCCGCACCCTGTATATATATGCAGAGACAGGAAAGATACATTAAGAAATGTATCTTAGATATAAAATACGATATACTAGCTTATTACGTATCAAATATACAAGATACAATATACTTTTTAAGAAACGGGCAAGATACATATCTAAGATACCTTTCTCGATACAAGATACTTTTCTAATCATTTTAAGTTTAGAGACGAAATAATAAGGGAAAAAGAGCCTTCAAGTCCAAATCATTATATTTTAAATGACATTTCTAAAATTTATTTTGGCATGTAAACAAAGGTTTTGATAATTTATCCTTAATGATTTTGAAATGACGGAGCACTTTTGCGGGTTTTGCGCTCGTGATATCGTAAACTGTTCTATTTAATTAATAAGGCACTTAGCTGTTTCTTCATTTTCTTCTAAAAGTTTCTTGAATTTCTTTGCGACTGTCCTAACTCTAATGACGTCAAATAAGTAAGTGCGGCTCAGAATGTATAATTAGGAAAAATTTATTCGAAGTCCGCGCGCTGGGCCACTATTCGACGCTTATTTTTTATTTTTAAATTCAGGCGCGTAGCTAGACTCCTAAATTTGGAGGGGCAAGAAATTTATCGTCGGTTTGGGAGGGAGCAATACCGATCACGTAGTATGAATATTGTAAATGTAATAAATGTAACGAACTTATAATTTTGTTTATTATAATTTATTATTACATTTAATTTCAAAGTATCCTATTTTTACAATTATTTCACTTTCAATTTGATATCGACAATTTTTCTGCGAGTGGAGTGGGACAAGCTAGAATTTTTAGGGGCAATTATCCTCCCATGTCTGCCTTGGCTACGTCACTGAGTTAATTAATTATTAATTCTAAATAACGGTCAAAGGGGTATAAGAACTAGGTACCTTCCTCCGGAAATCCTACCAACGCCTCCGCGGTTCAAGCAATAATAATTACGTTTGTGCAATAGTTCACGCCTCGAGATTAGCTATCATACATTTGGCATCCCCATTAGTTGGAAGATTCGTAATTTTTATTTCAAAAGTCACGACGACGAGGAGTGAGATTCCTCAAATGTATTTTATATCAAGTATACAAATTTAAGATACAAAACGGATACATTGTAAAAAAATACAAAATACTTTTATATATTTTATTCAAACTATAGATATAAGATACAGTATCATTGATACTTCCCATCTCCTTATATATATATAACATCATCGATGCATTCATAGGTTAAGTGAAAGAGAGATCTTTTTACAAAGAGCACCATTCCGTCCATATGCCCATTTCAGGATACGAGTAGCTCGCAGCAGCATTGCCAAGAAAATAGGGGTTCAAAGAATTTAATTTAAGAGCAGTATTATCAAACATACGTTGCATTACAATATAATTAAAATGCAAACCCCTTTTTTTTATTTCGCACTTTCTTTCCAAGTAACTTCGGCAATGCTTTCAAAATAAGTGGTTAAGTACCACTCACATTCTAGCAAAAAGAGTTACACTTCTTGTGTAATATTATAGTGGTCTCTTAACGTAATTCATATTGATATTATATTTCCTGGAATACTGAAGTCCTAAACTCGGAATTCTCTTCTTCTACAGTCTCCCCAGAACCTGAACCTATCCATTACATTCCAGTCCAACCATATGATCCAGCACCTTCCTACGGACCACCTGTGTCAGGCTACGGCTCTCCCGCCCCAACCTACGGCGCTCCATCTGGAGGCTATGGAGATCACGGTGGTGGCGGCTTCGGTAGCGGTGGCGGCTTCGGTAGCGGTGGCGGCTTCGGTAGCGGCGGCGGCCGGTGGCGGCGGCGGCCGGTGGCGGCGGCGGCCACGGTGGCGGCGGCGGCGGCGGCCACGGTGGCGGCGGCGGCCACGGTGGCGGCGGCGGTGGCGGCTTCGGTGGCGGCTCATCTTATACTTCTATACGTTAATAATTATTTTTCTTTTAGAAGATTATGCGAGTTGGCAATTACTTTAAGGACCCCAATCATTCCCAACATGACTATATTCCCGCAAATATTCCCCCCACCCACCCTCATCACCAAAAAATAATTAATAATCACGTTAATTAACGAAATAGCCATAGTTATTGATCAGAATCCTAAGTAGCAAAAATAACTTAGTCCATTTTGTTATTATAGACCTGAATTAATAATACTCAGTCATTATTGGAACTGTTTCTTAATATGGTTTGTTTTTTGTTACTTTTGTTTGTTAATGGTTTGTTACAGTGTTTGTTAATGAATGAATTAATGGCTGATTAATGGCTGAACGAAAAGAAAGATTTTTTGGGTCTGAAACGTTTTTCACAAAATATTAGCTAAAGTTGTTAGTTCAGTTATTATTGCATAATATATATATATATATATATATATATATATGTGTTGTGGTATAAATACAATCGAAAGATGATGTTAGAAATGACAGGAATGCATGACAGACCGTAGCTCGTTATCACTTTTGTATTAAAATATAGCCAACAATATTTACATTGTTACTATTTTATGGTACATTTTTTTTTTTAAGAGAAAATTGTCTTTATAATTTATAATTAGATTCTATTTTTTTTTTTTTTAAATCTTAGGGGCCATAAATTGATCGTAATTGTTAATAATAATAATAATATTATTGCGAGTCTTCGTTCTAAAATTATAAGAATCCTTAATTAAAACTAGAATTACTTTAATATTACATATTATTTGCTCATTTTAGAATTAATAAGTTTAATTGAATTACATTTTATTTTAGTTTTATCCAAGATGCGCACCTTATCCAACGGTTCAAGCAATTAAATTGATTTTCAATTTTGGAAGTAATTGTAATAAGTCGTATTTTAAGAATTCATTAAATCAAACTTTTAATTTTTTTAGTAAATTAAAAATTTAATAAACTTCATTAGATCTGTTACCTCACAATTTTAAAATATTGGAACCATCACAAATTTTCGAGGTTGAACCGCTGGACTAGCCTAGATTTAGTCAAATTTATTCCTTAAATTAATTTTGTTAAAATTTTAAAAATAAACAGCAAACTTTGGTTAAAATTTAAATTCATTATTCAGATTAGACCAATTTATAATTGTTTTGTGTAAAAAAAACTAACTTTTAAAACATTTTAAATTACATTTTCAACTCGGTACTTTTATTTGCAGTTAAGCCTAGCGTCAAAGTATGGAAAGAAGGAAAATCTGAATAAGGATTAAATTTTGACTAAATACAGCACGTATTAAGTTTATTTTTACATATCTGTTAAAATATAATGTATGTTTTAAATTATGAATATAATTTAAGTTTTTATATTACTTTAGCTGTAGTTTTAGGCAGGGGTGCAGTGCCAATTTTATAGGTGCCGGAGCTCTGGTGGGCCTGACGAAAGCCTGCCATTTCCTATCCTGTTTCTATATATGCCACACGATGACTAAGTATTTCGTGTTTGCACTCACTAATTATCATAAAATAAATATAATTATCAAGCAAATAAAGAAAAAAGAGCAATCATGTATTTTATCAATTTAAGAAGTTAAAACTACTTAGTGCTTACCAAATACCACCAGTGGGAAGTTTCACAATAATTTCCACAAAGGGTCAGGCGTGATATGTTTTCGGGGGTCTGAAGCAACTCTTGTCCTGGTGTCATCTGCCGATCTGTGGTACCGCAGCCATGATATGGCATATGGCTCAGGATTCCACTGAACTAGAGGAGGTCCATGTAGTTTAACAAACATAAGCGCTGATACATGATTTATGAGAATTCTTGAGCGTGTTGTTGTTATTATCAAGTTCATGTGACTGAATCCCCTCTCACACTCAGCAGTACTAATAGGAATAACTTGTGAACAGCTCAGTAATGGGTGTAAATCTTGGGGGATGCGGCGCCCATGATCTTCCACATAGTCTCTAAAGGCATTTAGTACAGAGTAAGAAGAAAGCTTAAACCTCTTACAGAGAGATGAGATTTCAGCTTCTCCGTAATTAGGTGGTATTTCATCAGGCCAGTAGTCTTTTTCAAGGACATACATTTCATTTAGCAGTGATTTATACATACTTTGAGGTTCAGAAGTTTGAGAACCTTTCATGGATGTTGTCGTGAACATACGGTGCTGCAAATTGTTCACAAGACTAGTAAGAAACTGTTGATAATTAATGGAGACAGTTTTTTTGTTGCTTGTTATGGTAATTCCTCCAAACTTCCTCTTGCAGAGGTGCCGGAGCGGCGCTCCGGCACGCTCCGGCAGCACTGCACCCCTGGTTTTAGGTTAATAAGAAACCTTTGAACAGTATATCCTTAAAATTGTAAATATTTCACTATTCTCTTTCGATCTTAAATTAGTCCTTCCTGTACTTCGTTTTCTTTAACTTATTTATAATATTTCATTTCCATATCGTTAACTTTACTAGGAAATTAATAATTTATTTTTAGTCCATATAGATGAAGCTGTTTAGTTTTTCCATTATTCGTAAGTGATTTTCACTGTATATTTTTATAATTTACTTTCCGTACCTCAAGTTTTACACTTATTCCTACAGACAAACGTTTACGTCACGCTACAATATGTAATGCACAGCACAATTCATAAAACTTGTTCTTTCTAAGCCAAATGGTGAGCAAACGCATTTAGCTCTCCTACAGTGTCTTTGCAAGCACAGAAAGGTTTATAACCTAAAACGTCACTCTCACAAAATGATTCCTTTATATTTACAATTAGTTTTAGTATTTTATGTTGTCTTTTCTTTATATATAATCATCAGCTGCCTCCATTTTATATTTATATTATATATTAGACGTTTATAATGTAACTATATATAATTTAAATATATATATAATTTCTAAAAATAATATTCTTCATATCAATCTTTTATTTACCTAAGATATAGGCACCACTTTATAGTGACAACTTGGGTAGTTACCAGTTTACAGATCTTAATTTGAATAGGCTACCGATTTGTAGCGTAGACTGATATGCATTCTGTGTTTATAACTTTGATAAACTGCAGAAATAATTAATGGAAAAATTTGGGTGCTACTGTAGTATGCGGTCTACCTACGATTGGTTAGGTTTAATCATGATATTTTCGTTAAAACTAACGAAAATATCATGACTAAACCTAACAAATCGTCAAGGGCGATTGACAATGGGATGTAAACAAACAATTAGTAAACAAGATAAGAAGCTATAATTAAAAGGTAGACCGCCGAATCGTAGGTAGACCGCATACTACAGTAGCACCAAAGTCTGTACAGTATAGAGTTACCAGGTATTAACGTCCCTATTGAGGAAAGAAAGTAGCTGAGTCGGTTTTCCTTTTACTCAACAAACAAATAAACGTTTACAGTGAATAACAATACAATACATTTGCTTAAATTAGAATGTACAAATACAGTGACTAAACTATTGGAATTAAATCTTATTTAGAATGAAAGACAAATGCACAGAAATGAATGGAAGATAAATTATTACACGAATTACAATGACGCACAAATGAATTTCAGTTATTTAGGTTGAACGGAATGACAAACTCATGTTCAGTAAACCCGTAGCGAGGTCCCTGTTTGAAGGGACGTTACATCTTCAAAAGATGAGATATGACTGGTTTCTTTTTCAGTGCTCTTCAGTGAAGTTCCTTGTGTCGCTTAGCTTTCTGGAACTTGTCTAGTTCCGGCGAGGAAAGCAAAGGAGGAATTTACTAGAAGAAGAAATTACTATAGGCCCATAAACTGGATACCTTTCATTGTCGCCTTTATAGATGTTTTCCTGACATCTCTTGCTTTCAGGAACTTGGTCACTTCCGTTGCATGTAAAACTTGGTATTCATCAGAATTCAAAAGTTTGCTAATATATATATTATATATATATATATATATTATATATATATATATATATTATATATATATATATAATATATATACAGGGTGTCCCGTAAGTCTGGACCCATAGGGCAAAATTAATAAAATTACAAAATAGTCCCAGTTTCGCTGGACATGCGTCGAAGTGACTTCTTGGGACTGACAGCGAAGCTAGCCAACACATTGGTACTGGTTTCGTCTTCCATAACAGTCCTTGAAGGTCCTCTGCGAGGCTTGTCAGCTACGGATCCAGTTTCCTTAAATTTGGCTATCAACTTGCCACACATCTGTGTGTGATTGGTGCGCGGTCTGGATGCATATTGTTGAATTCTTCGGCCACTTCCCGGTGACTGCGGGTCCCGACCAGCAAAATAACTTGAACTCTCTCCTCTCTAGTCAGTGACATGGTTTACCTGCAACATAATAAAAAAATATATTATAAATCCCTATGGGTCCAGACTTACGGGACACCCTGTACTATATATATATATATATATATATATATATATATTAGATACACACGCCAGGATGTGAAGCATGCAGTAGACACAGATGGAGAGAGCCCTCCTCACCAGGTGCACGCTACAGTTCGTACGAGGCTTGTAGAAACCGTATGTCATTTTGTCACGACAAATATTGGACATGGGAATTTACGAAAACCACATCTTACAACCATCATCAAACCAAACGGATAATATACAGGGTGGGTAAAAAAAAAGTGACCCCTTAGACGTAAATTGTCATATTAAAAAAAGGAAGGGGACTAGAGCTCCCAAACTTCATAGATGCTTACCTTAGCATGTTGTTAGTCTTAACTGAGAAGTTGCTCGATGTGTCCCATTTCCTGTTGAACGAAGGCCTCCAAACGTGGACGCCACTGATCAATACACCTATTTAACATATCGTTGGGACACCTTCTCCCAGCCGAGCAGAATTCTTTCGCGTAGTTCATCTATGTATCTTATATTGGTACCAGGGATGTAAACTTTGGAGTTCAGGGCTTCCCAAACACCATAATCTAGTGGTGAAAGATCGGGGCTACTAGCCGGCCACATATTGGGTTCGATAAAATCCGGTGTTTCGTTCTCAAGGAATGTGACAGTTTGGTGTGCTCTGTGAGTAGGGGCTCCATCTTGTTGAAAAGTATATCTTTCACTCTATCTAACTGATATTCGACGAATTAGTGGTGAAAGATATACTTTCCAACAAGATGGAGCCCTGCTCACAGAGCACGCCAAACTGTCACATTCCTTGAGAACGAAACACCGGATTTTATCGAACCCAATATGTGGCCGGCTAGTAGCCCCGATCTTTCACCACTAGATTATTGTGTTTGGGAAGCCCTGAACTCCAAAGTT
This sequence comes from Bathynomus jamesi, assembly GCA_023014485.1. Taxonomy (NCBI): domain Eukaryota; kingdom Metazoa; phylum Arthropoda; class Malacostraca; order Isopoda; family Cirolanidae; genus Bathynomus; species Bathynomus jamesi. The sequence continues at coordinate 98,911 of JAJOZX010001886.1, read as the reverse complement.
TACCTCACTGGTACCAATATAAGAGACATAGATGAACTACGCGAAAGAATTCTGCTCGGCTGGGAGAAGGTGTCCCAACGATATGTAAATAGGTGTATTGATCAGTGGCGTCCGCGTTTGGAGGCCTGCGTTGAGCAGGAAGGGAGACACATCGAGCACCTTCTTAATTAAGACGAAGAACATACTAAGGTAAGCATCTGTGAAGTTTGGGAGCTCAAGTCCTCTTACTTTTTTTAATATGACAGTTTACCTCTGCGGGGTCACTTTTTTTACCCACCCTGTATATATATAATATATATATATATATATATAATATATATATATATATTACACACAGACCGTGCATGGAACAAGGAACTCTTCTGGGAAAATTAAATCCACTATAGTCCGAATAAGTAATGATAAATGACAAATACTATAGTTTTTTTCTTTTTCATGATGCCAGCCCGACGTGGGCAACGGGTCACTCGCAAAGAGGCCTCCCAAAAATAGCTTCCCTCACCAGCTATCTGCAAAGCAGATAGAATCCAGCTTTGGGACAGGATCAGGGTTTAAAGCAGCCTAACCCCACTATATTTAGAACCTCAGTATAAGCAAAGACTCGTTACATTCACGTCGGATTGAATACATCAAAGAAAAAGGGGTAACTATTATATTTTTAGCCAAAAACCAAAACTTAAACCTCAACTGGCAGAATGGAACGTCCACTTTCAAAGGCACGTAACATATCCATTTCATGAAGGGACTGAACTCAGAATGGTCCCAGAAGAGTTCCTTGTTCCATGCACGGTCTGTATCATAAAAAACCTCATGAGACCATTCTGACTTCAATCCCATATAGGGTGATCCAGAGAAATGGGACCCAAAAGAAACCCCTGTAACTCTTAAAGTATAAGTCCTTTTATAAAATCATACGCATCATTCGAAAGAGGATAGTTACAAGTTTGTACAGGATTGTATAGGTTTTGACAATACAAGACAAGATAAGATACAAAACAAAATAAAAGTGTTAGTTAAAACTAACCCTTCAAGATGACTGCATGGACTGTGGAACAGCTGCGTTTCATAACTGAGCAATAGTATGAGCATGGAAGAAGTGTAGTTTCAGCTCAAAGATCTTTCAAGACAAATTTTCAGATGTCAAAATCACCTTCTAAGAGCTGAAACTACACTTCTTCCATGCTCATAATATTGCTCAGTTATGAAACGCAGCTGTTCCACAGTCCATGCAGTCATCTTGAAGGGTTAGTTTTAACTAACACTTTTATTTTGTTTTGTATCTTATCTTGTCTTGTATTGTCAAAACCTATACAATCCTGTACAAACTTGTAACTATCCTCTTTCGAATGATGCGTATGATTTTATAAAAGGACTTATACTTTAAGAGTTACAGGTGTTTCTTTTGGGTCCCATTTCTCTGGATCACCCTTATATAGTGATGGGCATCGATACACGAAAATCCCTAAGGCGATACCGATACATCGATACTCATAAATCGTCTAAAGCGATACCGATACATCGATACTTTAGAGATGGCTAAAGCGATATCGATATCGATACATGTATCGCGATACATTACTATAAGAATGAACAAATCTTACTAACATGTAAATAAATTTTTACTTTGTATATTGGGTGTAAAAAACGATCAATATCAGATCCCTTCAACATTATAACTTAAAACCATATTATCTGAAAAAAACAGAAGTTCAGAAAATTTGCGGATTATACAGTTACAACTTTCTACAATTTTACTTACTATTTATTACTTTCAGTTATTTGCATGAATGTATCGGTGTATCGATGAATCGAATTTTTTCGATACATTTAAGAAAAATGACCTTAGCGATACCGATACTGATACATCGATCAAGTAGCTAAGGCGATACCGTTACCGATACAAAAATATTGCTCGATACGTAACGCCGATACATGTATCGCGATACTGCCCATCTCTGTATATATACTGTATATATATAGAGTGGTGCTCATAAGTATTCATACAGAGAAGTATTTCAGTTATATTCATTATCTTTTGTATCATGCACAGGATAGTGAGAAAAAGGTTACCGTTCGTTTGGAAAAAAATAACAAATAAACTAATTAGTTCAGCTCCAACAAATAATGTAAAACATCAAAGAATTTGAGGAAAATAAAAATGTTAAACTGCAAAAGTTTTCGTACATTTACTTAAAAAATCATTTCATGCTTTGTGTGTCCACCTTTGGCTTGGTATTTTTTTTACAAGGTTTCGACATCTTTCAGTAGAAATTTTAGCCCAATTTTAAAAGGAAAATTGTTGCAATTTATTGAGATTTGAAGGGTTTCTCTTGCGGACACCTTTTTTCAAATCAAACCATAAATTCTCGATTAAATTGAGATCTGGGCTTTGACTGGGCCACTCGAGAAGCTTGAAATTCTTTTGTTGAAGCCATTTCATGGTGCTCTTACTTATATGTTTTGCATCATTATCTTGTTGCAGTATCCACTTGGGACCCATTGGCAAATCCCGAACTGAAGGCAATACATCTTTTTCTAAAATTTCCTGATATTTCTTCGAATTCAAAATTCCATTAATGACAACAAGCTTTCCTCGACCAGAAGCACTAAAGTATCCCCCAAAGAAGCAAACTACCACCACCATTTTTAACCGCAGGAAGGATGTTTTTTCCTCGAATGCATTTCGGTGAAACGTTTGCTATTGTGTTAGACATATCAAAAGCCTTTGATAGAGTCTGGCACAAATCTTTAATTTTCAAACTGCCCTCCTTAGGTTTCTATCCTTCCAAAGTGCCCTCCTCATATTTCTATCTTTCCAAACTGCCCTCCTTAGGGATCGTCCATAAATGATGTCACGCAAAATTTCAAATTTTTAGACCCCTCCCCTACTTTGTCACAAATGGTCACAAAATTTTTTCCCCCCGTCCATGTCACGGTCACAAACTACAGTATATGTAAAATTGTAAAACAAATACAGTGAAATAACATATATTCATTTAAAAATTCATTCAAATAGTGGCTTTTTTGGTAACATCTAGCAATGCAATCAACCAGATGTAAGAGAATTTACGTTTTTCAGCTACATAATATTACACTAGTCGACAAAAAGAATTCTATCAATATTTTAGTTTTTACATTAAACTTTTCAAAAATGTCAACATAACGCAAAAAAAAATTTTGTGATGTCACAAAAATTTTAGACCCGCCCATCCCCTCTGTCACAAAAGGTCAAAAAATTACAGAACCCCACTCCCCAGAAAAGCGTAACATCATTTATGGACGCCCCCTTAGGTTTCTATCCTTCTATCTGCGCCCTCATCTCTAATTTCCTTTCTGGCCGATCTATAGCTGCGGTTGTAAATGGCCACTGTTCTTCTAAAGCTATTAATAGTGGTGTTCCTCAGGGTTCTGTCTTATCACCCACTCTTTTCCTCGTATTTATCAATCATCTTTTAAGTCGCACTTCTTGTCTTATCCACTCTTATGCCAGTCATTCCACTCTTCACTTCTTCACCCGTTTCACAAAGCGTCCCTCTCAACAGTCACGTCATGCTTCGCGTAGAAGGACTATGGTACACCTGACCTCTGATCTTTCTACTGTCTGCGATTGGTTCACAGAAAAACCTTGTGGCTTTCAATGCTTCACAAATTCAGTTCCTTCATCTGTCTACTCGTTACAATCTTCCACATGACTATCCCCTTACCTTCAACAATACACAACTCAATCCTTCCTCTTCTCTTAACATTCTTGGCATTTCCATTTCTCGTTGTACCGGCTCCGAAGTTTCTTCACCCCAACTCAGTTGCTGTCTCTGTACAAGGGTCTTGTTCACCCCTGTATACAGTACGCTTCTCATGTGTGGGTGGCTCAACCCACACGGCTCTACTTGACCGGGTAGAATCAAAAGCTTTTCGTCTCATCTATTCCCCGTCTCTTACTGACTGTCTTCAATCCCTTTCTTCGCCGCAATGTTGCCTCACTCTTTTTACTATCGCTTTTATAACGGACAATGCTGTTCTGAACTCTTTAACTACATGCCTCCTCCTTCAAGGAGAGCACGTAGTATCAGACTTTCGACACATTCTCATTCCTTTTCTGTCCAACTCTCTAACGCAATAGTTAATCGGTATTTTCACTCTTTTATCTACTCAAACTGTCAACTCTGGAACGGTTTTTCTCAGTCCATATTTTCCTCTGCCTATAAAGTCCAATCTTTCAAAAGCAGAGTGTCCAGGCATCTTGAAAACTTTAGACCATGAGTTTGGTTCTTTTCTTTCTCTACTGAGGGGGAGGGGGAGCATTTTTGTGGGTATGCGCCACTGATCCCTCCATCCTGCATAAAAAAAAGTATTTGATTTTTGCCAAACATACTATTACTCGTTATTCCAGAATAAATCAATTTTTGATCTCGTCTGTCCAGAGAACTTTCTCCCAGAATGAAAATCCATCATTTTGATAATCTTGGCGTACTTTAAAGGAGCTCCTTTGTGCGCTTTTCGTAGGTGAGGTTTTATTTGTGCAACTCTTCCATACAGACCATTCCTTCTCAATGTGTGACGTACAACAGAGAGTGGGACATCGATCTTAGACAGTCTTGATGTTTGACAAATATCACCTGCAGTCACTCGTGGATTCGCAGTAGCCATTCTTACACTCCGTTTAGCTGTACGTTCTGAAATCTTGCAAGGTCGTCCACACCCACCTTGGTAGAGTTTTAATTGTTCCCAAAGCCTTCCCATTTCTTTATAACAACTGCAGCAACCGTCGTAAATGGAATTTGAAGTGCTTCTCCTATCTTCCTATAACTCTTTTCAGACTCGTACGCAACAATAACAGATCTCTTAAGATCTGTAGACAGCTCTTTACCATGACGATCCATTGCTTACTAATGGTTTGTACAGTCACTCGCCTTCCATGGAGATTCCCAGAGAAAATTTTAGAATTCAGAATTGCCAACAGTCTCTGATCAATAAACAGCGAACTATGATAATAAAAACCCGCTCTAATAGACAGAGTTTATTTCCACAACAGTTTCGATGCCCACTGGTATCCTCTTCGGGTGGATACAGAAAACCGAATGAACCAAAGACAAGAGGGAACACAGTCCAGGGACCATTAAGAAATTCGCACCTAGGTTAGATCCCGTTCACTCGACACCGGAAGAGCATTTTTTTATTATTATTCTTAAAGGGACCCGCTTCTAAGTATATTCGCACAAATTTAAAACTATCTTCTTGTTCTATACATACAGATTCCATTATTTTATTTTTTTTACATAATTATTACATTTACTATTACATTTATTACATTTAGTGTTGCATTATTATTTATTACAGAAATTATAAATTTATTATTATATTGATTATTACATTGTTGTTTACAGAAATTATAAACCGAAAAACGAATGAAAAAGGCGAGGAGGACACAATCCAGAGACCATTAAGAAATTCGTACCTAGGTTAGAGCCCGTTCACCCGACACCAGAAGGGCATTTTATTAAAGGTCCCGCTTATAAGTACATTCGCACAAATTAAAACTATCTTCTTGTTCTATACATACAGATTCTATTATTTTGACATAATTACTGCACTTATTATTGCATTTACGTTTTTTAACATTTATTATTATTACCTTTACACTTATTATTACATTTATTTTATTACCTTTATTATTACATTTATTGCATTTAGATTTATTTCCACATTTATTACTTCCATTATTACATTTACATTTACGTTTATTATTCCATTTACATTTTACCGAAAAAACGAATGAACCAAAAGTGAGTAAGGAAACAATCCAGAGACCTTTAAGAAATTCACACTTAGGTTAGAACCCGTTCACCCGACACCGTAAGGGATTTTTTGACCAAGAATCTCATTAGAGGGTCCAGTCCATGAGCTATTATTTAGCAAAGAAAAAAGGGTGTGACAAAATATATTAAGTGCTCCTAGTATATTTGTTCGAGAAATGCGACAAACTCCTCTCCCATTGCTAGTGCTTTCAATAAGTTTTCTGATGGTGCCATTCTGAATTTCTCGTTCAGTCATCTTAGAAAAATTTGGTCAATTGAGTATATTTCAGCAATCTTAAGAAAACTCGTGTTACACTCACTCGCTTTGGATTGGTCCACGTTGCGGAACATGGTTGTATTGATGTCGGTATTATTGTAGTTGTGTTTAATAAATAATAATGCGACAATTTTGAACCGCAAGCAGTCATAACTGTCAAATACATAACGCTCTTTGGAGCAAGTGTAGTTTACGTCCCTCCTGACGCAAAAGGGGACACAAACTACATTAGGATCTTTAGAAGACAATTTTTTAAACGAATTCATCAAATAAAACGTTAAAACTAACGAAAACATTACGACTTAACCTAACCAATCGCTAATATATATATATCAGTGATGTAGGTCTCGAGATCGGTCTCGAGACCCAATTTGCAGATCTCGATCTCGATCTCGGTCTCCGCTATTTAGATCTCGGTCTCGACAGACGCGGTCTCGGTTTTTCTCCCCGAGACCTTTCGAGACCGTAATGAAAAATACATGTTATTGGCATACTCATGATGGTGGCTTGGTTGAACAGACACAATTCAGAATGTTTATGAAAGTTTGTAAAAGTAAGGGACTCTAGGTATTCACTAATCAGTCACCCTGTTTTGAGTTGCCACGTTTGTCTTGCGGGTGTGTGTGGGTCTAGATTTTTTAGGTTAGCGCTACAAAAAATTCGTCCCCCGCGCCCGTCAGATTAATTTTATTGAAAATGGAAACACTAAATAGAGAATTATTTATATATTATTTATTTATTTATTTATTATTATTTATATTTATTCATTATACCGGTATATTTTTTATCATTAAATTCATTATAGATCTCTTTGGGTTCAGTGGATGTTGAATTAATGTCATATATATATATATATATATATATATATATATATATATTATTTAGACCTTATGCTAATTGCCATGCCTCTGTTTATAGTACCGATATGTCAATTTATTTTTCATAGAAATGGTGTTGGAAAAATGCTATACAGGAAACTCAGGCACGGAGAATGAGCAGATACAGAGAGACAGCGCTCATTCTCACCTTGGCAAAATCACATCACGAGAATAGTGGCGTGCACGTTCGTTCTTGAGTGTGTTCTCACAATCCCTCATTTTTTATCTCTCACTTTTAAACGAAAATATTACCATTCATCTCTTGAGAACTACCTATAATATGCATCTGACATGATGAGGGCACGAGGTTTTTTTTTTTTTTAATACGAAGGCAATCTTTCTTGTAACACTAATAGCTGTAAATGTAGATGAAAAGGTTGATGCAAAATCTCGTTAAAGGCCATTATAAAGAGCCACAAACCTCACCAAGATGAAAAGGATATTGATCACATTTGTGGCGATTTATGCTGTCCTTTTACTTCTCGATATTTTGCATCAACCATTTTGTCTACACTTGTTGCAGTCATTGTTACAAGGAAGATTGCCTTTAAGTTTTAAAACAAACTCGAGTCCTCCTCATGTCGGATGCATATTACAAGTAGTTCTCAAGAGATGAATGGTAATATCAATGAGGGAGCAAATATTCCTCATTCCTCTAGAGAAAACACGGTGGATATCCTTCATCCATAAAGGATAACGGTGTTTCATTTGGTGAATGAGTTTTCAATTCTGCAGAAACTAAGACTCGACCACTTATGCACAAAATGAGTAGCCATCTCTACTCAAAAAGTTGACAGTAAGTTCAACTTTTTTTTCAAAGTTATGTAAATAATTTATCTTATCTGACGTGGATTTCAGCCTCTCTTCATTATAGTCTTTCATGAATGAACGAAGTAGCTTGGAAACTGTGTAAATAATGTACATTTGGTACTTACGTATTAACGGGGGGCCACCACATATTGATAATTGGTTAGGTTAAGTTGTAATATTTTCGTTAGTTGAAAATTTCTAATATCATATTTTTAAAAATATTTACAATGATTTATATTTCAAGTATTTACAATGATTAATACATGTTACACATTAGAAACAACATTTGTTTCTGGAGGCCAAAAATTTTTAATAGCATTAAGAATGAAATATGTTCAGCAGGTAGAATTTCTTTGGCTTGCTAAAAAGGGACCGCATCTTCACTTTTTGGTAGAACCCAAATTTTCATCATGAATAAGCCTAAAAAAATACTTTTTTTTCAGAAAATTGTATAAAAAAATATTTAAAAAAAATATTTCTATTTAAAAAATATGATGTATTAGAAATTTTCAACTAACGAAAATATTACAACTTAACCTAACCAATTAATTATCAATATGTGGTGACCCCCCCGTTAATACATAAGTACCATACATTTATCTGAGATTTCAGTATGTGTACAGTACAGTATTCTGTAAATAGATTAATGATTTTTAGCTGATTTTAAATTAATATGTTGCAAAAAGCCTTCGTAAAATATAGCTACAGTTAACTTATTCGAATTGAATAACCTCAATAGGTTTCACTGTCTTTATGTTGTCCAAATGTAATTGTAATATCTCATTTCACTGTCACATTTTGTAAATAAGTACAGTAACTACTGTTATTACATTTAATTATTTAGAAACATTATATATATATATATATATATATATATATATTATATATATATATATATATAAATACATAAGGTGTGTGTGTGTGTGTGTGTGTGTGTGTGTGTGTGTGTGTGTGTTTGTGTTTTTACAGAATTATTTTCATCAATAATGAAATAATAAATATATGAAAATGTTTTTTACATTTGGCAAATACATAAACATGAGTGAATGATTGACTGTTTTTGTAGAAAGCCAAAATGATTACTTAAAGCTCCGAAAGATTCGTTTAAACTATCTAGTCATTCCAGTTAGTGAAGTGAAGACACTAATGTCAAGGGTTCGACTTCCGATGGTGCTAACTAATAATAAATCATGAGTCTCTGCTCACTAATTATTCCTTTAGTAAGCACATTCAAATACATTGAAGAAGAGACAAATTAATTACAGTAATTGACACAAATTGACTTACGGTAGTAAAGGTGATAAATACTATTGAAAAGTACAGGGTGTCTCAAAAGTCACTGTGCACCTCTATATATATATATATATATATATATATTATATATATATATATAGAAGAGAGAGAGAGAGAGAGAGAGAGGTGCACATGGACTTTTGAGACACACTGTATTGCTTGTAGCAAATAAAGTATATTATGCAGAAAATGCTAATTTGTTGTATAAAATATTTTGCATGAAAAACCGTAAAAAAAAATTACTACCAATAATGGCAAAACGTTTTCAAATTTTTTCTAAATATACTGCCGAAACACGAAAGCGCCCGGTCACTATACATTTTCAATTTCTTCGTAACATATATCCAAAAATTTTATACCCAATAGAAAATACAGTGAAAATCGGTACGCGATGGGAAATACATTGATGATCATATACTGTACGTTCATGATGGTAATGGTAAATATTAATAATAATTATTATAAATTATTATAAATTACCTCCGAGATGCTCAGCTTCGCAAATGTTTGCTACCCGCAATGTCCCGAGCTTCCCGGAAGTAACAAGACGTGCTCAACACAGTCTAATGCAAAGAATTAAAAAATCAACCAACCCGATCATCCAAGCCTATCCATGAGTTCTGCCATTTATCCTCTAAAGTCTAAGCTATGGACTTCTTGGTACGAAAACGTCTGTCTGTAGCTCCACTTAACTTCGACATTACAGTATTATTTCTAATCAATTGTATATACAGTATTTCTATCCTTAGTATATGAACTGTCATTGTATTAATAATATTTGTCATATGGACTATAGTCTGCCAATAAACATTTTCATTTTCATTTTCATTTATTATTTCATTATTTATTATTTCTTTTTACTGTTCTTAAACATTTATTTTTTTGTTTTACAGTCTGATATTTTGCTCATACAATTTGTACATGTAAGTTCTGTATGTATGTATTTATGTACGTATGTATGTATGTCTACATAGACACAGGTTTATTATCAATGTTATAGTAAAAGTTAAAATGGCGAAATGATGTAATGCCAAATTTAGTATAAAAATAGATTAATTGTATAAAAATGTAAAAAACTATTGCACTGAAAACCTTTTCTAAGTTTATGATTGAAATGTAATGTCTAAAATTAATATGTCGTAGTCTGTACGTTCTTTGTAATCTTACCATAAGTCTTTACGTAAAATCTTCATAATTCTACCTAAATAGTAGATTTGAGCTGTAAAGCGCGTCTGCTCGTTAAAAGCAATTTACAGTTATATACAGTGTATGTGTTGTAATAATGAAAATAGAATAGTTATCTCAGTAAATTCTGAAGTGAACTGAATTTATGGAACCAATCATAAATGTTCAAATTATGTATAGTTTTAGGTTCTCAAAATAGGATTACAACTTTCTCTCGTAACGATGCTGATACAAAGCAGTATTGTGTCGGCCTCTTATTATTATTATATGATAATTATATAAAATTAGGATATTTCAGTAGTCAACATACGAACAAAGTATGAAAAACTTTAAATGGTGGGATATTCATTCAAATATTCCGCGGGTCTTTCCACGGTTGTTCAATGTTAGATGTCTTCAGTTCATCCTTTTCAGTCTAAATACAGGGTGTCCCGTAAGTCTGGACCCATAGGGAAAAATAATAAAATTACAAAATAGTCCAAAAATTTATTACATAATCTGTTCAAAGTGTCCGCCGTTGTGTCGCACACATAGTTGAAGACGCAATCTCCACTGCGACAGCACTTTCTGAATCACAGTCGCAGAAATTTCTTGACACGCCTCCACAATGCGTGCTTTAAGGTGGAAAATGTTCTGAAGTTTGACCTCGTACACTTTGGCTTTCAAGTGGCCCCACAAATAAAACTCCAGCGGAGTAAGATCATAATAAAAAAATAATAAAAATAATAATAAAAAAAATATATATATATATATTATAAATAAATTTTTGGACTATTTTGTAATTTTATTATTTTTCCCTATGGGTCCAGACTTACGGGACACCCTGTAGTTCCATATATACTCAACTTTAATAATAATAATAATAATAATAATCACTCCCTCTCTATAAACGACTGAAATCTTCCATTAGAGACCATTCATACTCAAAATATCCTTTACGCACTTCCCATTTCAAAATTATTGACTTTATAAACACCACCAATGCCATTGGAGGTAAGTTTTGGGTGGAACTTGACTTGCCCGAAGGCGGCTGAGGTGTGCTGGGGCGGGATCCCTGCTCCAGACGGTATATGTCCAAGGTCATGTTCAACGTACAGGCTGGGGTCGGTAACGGAAGAGGAGAGTGCGAGTGTTCCGCTGCCAGAGGGGCGACCTCCTCAAGACGTGATCTTCCAGTGGTAGAGGACTCGGGGGCCTGGTTGCCTACCACTCGAGTTCTGGGGCAAGAAGTAATGGTTTCCATATGTTATTAATGTTATAGAACACGGACCCGGAGGACACGAGAAACTGCCTACCGGTGAGAAAGGGAGGCCGAGCGCAGACCGCAGGGTACCTCGTCCCCAGGGAACACACCGTCGGTTTAAAAACGGGGCCCCGTGATGCGAAAGTTTGCCCCCAAACGGCGCAAAGACCCCAGCCCCCCCCCCCAATCCCACCGGCCCGGATACCCAACCATTCAACACAGTGACGCCCTAAGGGCGTTACCTCCGGAGGACAGCACTGGAGACCTGTACTGGAAGCCAAAAACTTTAGTGGCTCTTAGCCCGGTCTCCCCAGTAGCCTGTCCGGCATGAGTGATCTTTCCGGTGGCTAAGACTCCGCCGACGTAGCCCACTGGGTCAACACGGAAGCCCACCCACCAACACAAGGTGGCCACAGGTAGGGGGCACTAGGTTATGTGGCAACTCTATACTGATCAGTTGTTCCCACGTGACCAATTCTGGCCAATCAGGATCTTTGTGACAGCTACAGGGAGCTGGTCTCCGTGAAGCTCGATATGTCCTATATAGCGTAACTCACATTTGTTGTCCTTACCAAGGTCATCTGCTATATGACTTGCATCTATTTTCTTTTTTTTTAAACTCCAATCAATTTAAAGCTCACCTAATGATGTGCCCACACAGCATTTCAACTCAGCGGTACAACACTCAATCCTATATTAGACAGGGTTGCCAACCGAGGCTCACATAATGTTGCTAAATTCACTTCAGAAAGTAGCCAAAAAGTCGCCAGATGTGGAGTAGCCAAAATATCGCTAAAATTTCGAGTATAGTAGCCAAATCACTTCAAAAAGAAACCAAAAAACTCGCCAGATGTGGAGATGTGGAGCCATTCCACTCGAAAACGCTGACTATATTTCTTGCTCATTGGTCCTTTTATGTGAAAAAAAAATGCTATACTGATAGTCGTACATATATATATATAAGGCCATACAACCCAAAGGAATGGACGAGACTGCCGGCTCGAAAAAAAGTAGCTATAATTACGTCAAGTCACTAAACGCTAAAAAATTTAGCCAAAACTCATCAAAAGTCGCTAAATTTAGCAACAAAATCGTTAAATTGGCAACTCGAATGAAGAAATTTTTTTGTTTGCTTTGTGCCATGCCCCAACTTCCCAAGTCAGTTTTGCCATACACCAGATTTCATGTTAAAATTCACCAGATCCACTTTCTTACACACTGCACCTCTTTTGACATGCTACAACGTTACTATTATAATTATTATTACTAGCGAAAGTGGGCCCTGCGGTGCTGGGGCCTTCTGCCTCAGTAATTGGGATGCCTGTGGCCCCCCAGTTACTGGGGAGTCAATTATTCGGTCAATAAAACTATAGAAAAGAACACAGCCATGAAAATCTTAAGCTTCACTAGTCTTGATACAATGGGGACGGATGTGAATATTAAGATTTTCATTGCTGCGTTCTTTTCTAGCTAAAGAGAGCCCTACGGGCCCATTTAGTTAAACTTGCGGTGCTGGGGCCTTCGGTCCCCAATTACAAGGGGGGTCAATTGTTAACCTTCACAAAAGTTCCTCGTGAACTTAAAGTAAATATTAAGCTTTCACTGCCTTAATAATTTCTTTTCAAAATCTTAGGTATCCGATTTCAGCTTTTGAAATAATTTTTTTGACAGAATTGACAGACTCTGCCTCAATTATATATATATATATATATATATATATATATATATATATATATATATATATATATATATATATATATATATAACAATTAAATCTCCGAAAATTAAAAGAATAAAACACTAAAAGACATGAAGCTTTTCGAGATTCCTCCTTCTTCTTTCAGGCGGTGGGCAGAAACTAAAAGCGAAAGTCCATATTAATTAAATGAAATATTCAATGAAAACCGTCATGCCTCAGGCAATTCAAACAGGCAAATAGGCGTAAATAATTCCGAAGATTTTGACACCCAAAAGTTAGTCATAAAATTAAATTGGAAAGTTTCGTGTTTTATATTAAAATTATCAGTATTTTTTATAATAAAAGATTGGGCAAGCTTACGTTTATCATTATTATTGATATTCAAAAGCAAGTGAGCGTTATTGATATCAGTATTATGGTCCCCTATCTAATCGATATCTGTATAAGGCGGAATTTTCATCGGCCGTATTCAAACTATATTTATGTTGGTAAAGGGGTCTTTTAAAATCAATGGTTTCGCCGACCTAACTCTGGACGGTCCTTACAGGGAATTCAATATACTCCGGAATTGGAGAGAAAATTAGATATTTGATTTTTTTGTAAAAGACCACGAATGGAACGTGGAATTCGTGAAACAAGATTCAGTTGGGAAGGAGCCAAGTCGCGAAGTGACTGTACAATGAAAGGGATTACCAGAGCGTCACGGAAGTTCTTTTTCCTGGTAGTATTGTTATAGAACTTCTTGGAAAATCTAAGGGCCTTATCAATGAAATTAGAATGATATCCCAATTCTGTAAAAGAATCCTTGATATAACAAAAATTCAGAGTCCAAATAAGAAGGGCTGCAAATCCTAAGGGCTCTCAGAAACCGAGACCTAAGCACCTGAGAGTGAGGCAGAGACCGAGCCCAAACAAAAGGTCTCGAGACCAAGACCGAAACCGAGACGATATGCAGTTTTTGTATGTATTCAATACTGTGTAATGCCTAATTCCTAAGCTCTGTATTTCACATTCAGTAATAAAGATTCTAAAGAGGTTATCAAGTGTAATAATTGCAAAATTTACTCATAACAGTGTAACCAAAAACTGTTTATGTTGATTTTTCATTGTTTCGGTGATTATTTAGGTATGATGATTTTCATTTTGGCACTCGTTTTTCTCTAGTGTCACAAGATTTTTATAGAAATACAAATTTTGAATTTTCATGATTTTTGCCCTAGTGCATGGCTAGCACTAGGGCTTGTAAGCTCTGTCCAGACTTATTTTGCTATGTTTGCGGATATTACACTGGCCCAAACCAGGTCAAGCACAAGATTGTTGTTGGCACTAAATTTTGCTTTTTTTTATGCAGGGAGAGAGGGGCCAAGGGCAAATGCCGCAAAAGCGCCCCTCCCATAGAAGAAGACAGCCAAAATCAAGGTCCGGGGTTTACGAGATGCCTAGACACTCTGCGTTTGAAAGATTGGAGGTCAGAGAGAGGGGGAAAGATGAATTGAAGAAGATTGTTCCAGAGTTCACCGGTTGAGTAGATGAAAGATTGAAAATATCGATTAACCCTTGCACTAGATAGTTGGACAGAAAGGAATAAAAAAGTGTAGAAAGTCTAGTGCTGCGTTCAGAAGAGCAATGTCCGTTATAATAGCGATAGTAAAGAGAGAGTGAGGCAACATTGCGGCGAAGAGAGAGAGTTTGAAGACAATAAGTAAGAGGTGAGGAATTGATGAGACGAAAAGCCTTTGGTTCCACCCGGTCAAGTAGGGCTGTGTGGGTTCAGCCACCTTACACATGAAAAGTATACTCCATACAGGGGCGAACAAGACCCCTGTACAGAGACAGCAACTGAGCGGGGGTGAAGAAACTGCGAAGGTGGTACACCACACCTAACCTCTTAGAAGCTGTTTTAAAAAGAGAGTATATGTGATCTTTCCAGGAAAGATCACGAGAAAAGAAAACACCAAAATGTTAAGAGAAGAGGAAGGACTGAGTTGTGTGTTGTTGAGGGTAAGGGATAGTCGTGTAGAAGATTATGACGAGCAGACAGATGGAGGAACTGAGTTTTTGAGGCATTGAAAGCCACAAGGTTTTTTATGCCCCAATCAGATATAGCAGAAAGATCACAGGTCACGTGTTCCATAGCCGTCCTACGCGAATCATGAAGTGACTGCTGTGAGGGACGCTTTGGGAAGTGGGTGGAGAAGTGAAGAGTGGAATCAGTGGCATAGGAGTGAATAGAACAGGAAGTGCGAATTAAAAGATTATTAATAAATAAAAGGAAAAGAGTGGGTGACAGGACATAACCCTGAGGAACACCACTGTTAATAACGTTAAGAGAAGAGCAGTGGCCATCTACAACTGCAGCTATAGATCGGTCAGAAAGGAAATTAGAGATGAAGGCACACAATGAAGGACAGAAACCGAAGGACGGCAGTTTGGAAATTAAAGATTTGTGCCAGACTCTACCAAAAGCTTTGGATATGTAAAGCGCAATAACAAAAGTTTCACCGAAATCCTGAAAGGAGGATGACCAAGAGTCAGAGAAATATGCAAGAAGAGCGCCGGTAGAGCGTCCCTTGTGGAACCCATACTGACGATCTGAAAGAAGATTGTGAGAAGAGAGGTGTTTAAGAATCTTCCTGTTAAAGATAGATTAAAACACTTTGGAAAGGCAAGAAATCAAAACAGTTGGACGATAGTTTGAGGGTTGAGAGCTGTCACCCTTCTTTGGGACAGGCTGAATGAAAGCGAACTTCCAGTAGGAAGGAAAAGTACCAGATGAGAGACAAAGACGAAAGAGTTTGCCTAGGCAGGGTGTCAGGGTGTTAGGGTTGAAATGTAAGCGAAAGTTTGAGCGAAGAGTTCAGCTTTATCAGGAGAAGAGATGGCAAATGCGCCGTCAGAATGGAAAAGAGGAGGGAAAAAAGAGGAAGTAAAGTTGTTGGAGAGGTTCTTAGCTAGATGCCAGAAAGAACGAGAAGAATTAGAATTGGATAGGTTTTCACATTTTTGTCGAATGAAAAGATTTTTGGCGAGTCGAAGAACAGATTTTGCACTATTCCGGGCAGAAATATAAGCTGAGTGAGAGTCAGGAGTTGGATAACGACGATACCTTCTGAAAGCCTCCTCTCTATTGCGGATAGCATTAGAACAAGTAAAGTTAAACCAATGTTTTTTTGCATTAGTAGTAGGAATAAAATGTCAGAATATGGAATGTACGCCTCCATGCCTGAGAGAATCACCTCCGTGATGCGCTGAACACACTCGGAAGGGCCTCGGCCACTGAAGCAGTAATCATTCCATGGGAAATCTTAGAAGTACTACCTAAGGGCGCCGAAGTGCCAAAGGCGCTTCTTCTTGGGAGGATCCAAAGGCCGAATTGGAGCGATAGGACAGGAAACAGATATAAGATTGTGGTCGGTGGAGCCCAACAGAGAAAAAAGTTTCACAGAGTAAAACAGATGTTTCCAAACTGCGGGACGCGCCCCTCTGATGGGGGGGGTACTGTTGGCTAGGGAGGCGCAGCCTCACGGGATACTTAAGTCAACGCCCCGTGAGAGTGTTGGAACGCAGTCAATTGTTTAAAACCAGCAGCGTTTGAATTTTTGTGTCAGTCAGCTGATGCTGACTTTGGGCCGACAACTTTTGAGAAAGAATAACTTATAGATTTATCAAATAATGGTTTGCTAAGACAAGCATTTGATCCAGGAAATCTAGCTATGTTTTGGTTGAATATAAAAAAAGAATACCCACTCTTGTTAGACAAGGCTATGAACACTCTTCTCCCTCTTGTTACATCCTACTTACGTGAAAAGGGATTTTCTGTTGTTGCTGTCATGAAAACAAAGTACCGAGCTCTGTTAATTATTGAAAAAGAACTAAGAATCGCTATTTCATCAATGACTCCACGATTCTAGAAACTTTGTGGGGAGAAACAAGCTCACACATCACACTGATAAAAGTTAGTGTTTTGTTTAACAATATTATGTTCATTTGCTTTACACATGTGATCTTTTTGATTACCTCCAAAAATCTGATTAATAATACAAGTACGAATAATTGTATATATCATTTTAGTTGAATCATTAATAATTAATGGGGGCGGGGGCGCAACCATAATTTTGGGGAGTTAGGGGGTTGTCGTAACATAAAGTTTGGAAAATACTGGAGTAAGAAGAAGGATGAGAGGTAAGAAATAATCCAGAATGTTGGACCTATCTCCAAGGTGAGTAGGGTGCTGTACAAACTGCTCCAGGTCACTTAGGATAGAAAAGTTATAAGCTAGTTCACTGGGGGTGTTAGTAAAATGAAAGGAAACCCAAAGGTGGTGGTGAACATTGAAATATCCTAAAATGGAGATTTCAGCAAAAGGAGAACGGGAAAGAATGTATTCCACTTTGGAAGTGAGGTAGTCAAAGAATTTTGGATAGTCAGTAGAATTAGGGGAAAGGTAAACAGCGCAGATGTACTGTATTTAGTTTGAGATTGGCATGTGGGCCGTAGCCATAGAGTATAGAATTCGGAAGATTTGAGTTCGGAAATACGAGAACAAGTTAGGTCACTACTGCATCTGGTGTTTGCTTCGAAGTAATGACAGTGATCACAAAAGAAAAAGCTGATCAAAAAAATTTCTAATTGACCCAATTAATATGTCCTAATACATGAGTCATGCTGTTTTAATTAAATAATTTCTGTTCTAAAGTGATGTAGTGACTTAATTTGACAAAGGGATATTTTTTTCCTTTTTGTTTATCATGCTAAAACTTTCATAATAAATTAAAATTTAGCACGAGTAGTATATTTACATGCAAAATTTTAATTTTGGTTTTGTGAAAAATCAAGGGATGCAACAAAGAAACCAATATCATTTTCATAATTAGCAAACCCAAATTCATAAAAAAAAAAAATTTAAAAAAAAAAATTTGTTACACAGTGTAAAATTTATTCACAAGTTCATTGTTTGTGAAAAATTTCGGCAGTTAACTTCCTACTTGAAACAAAATAAGTGTTCGTTGCATTTGAGAAACACCAACATACTCAGCAGTGATGTAGTCGGAACCATTATGGCCGAGACTGAGACGGAGACCAGAAAAAAAGGTCTCGAGACCAGTCTCGAGTCCAACATCACTCTCAGGAACATACCCATAACAATATCTCTTTTAGTAAAAAACTATGGGGTGATTGATAACAGTGAATATACTGTATAGTCCAATGGTGGCAAACCTATGGCACGCGTACCCATTTGCCTGACACGCCTAAGCATAGAAATTGTTATCCAAAAAATGAGTATAAAATAATAGAGTTAATGTTTATATGTTTATAATTTAGTGTAACTTTGGTGAGCACGCGAATTTTTTTTATAGTTTACAGGTTTTTTTGGCACGCGACTGTAAAAGATTCGCTACCTCCGAATTATATACGAGGCTCCAATAAACCTTAGCCCCCCCGCCCATGCCTAAACCATTAGAGATACAGTAAAACTAAACATACCTTACAAAAGAGAATTTAATCCTGCATTTAATGAGAAACAATTAAAACTTGGTGTTCCCGCCATTGGCTTCCAAGACAGCCTGAATTCGCTTTGGGTAGCTTGCCCAAAGTGACGTAAATAGATCTTGATCGTTACGCAAATTTGCTAAAACAGCTTCAATGTGTTGCGTCATTGTATACTTCGAAAATCGATTTGCTGCAGGTTCTTGAAACAAGAGATATTCAACCTTGTCCTTTATAACTGATCCAATGTGTTCACAGACGTTCAGGTCAGGAGAATTTCCTGGCCATTCTTCATTTCCAAAGAAATCGATCATGGTTCCGCAACAACTGTTGAGTGGCTAATGCCTTAAAGCAGGGGGCCTTATCGTGCAGAAGTGTGACCTGGCAAATTTGGGCGCCCAGATTTGGTTGTATCCATTTCACATTCATCCAAAGTTTTATTCCAATTTCGTTTGACGAAGTCCTCACTTCTTCGCAACTTTTTGGCAACCCATGAACGTGTTATAAAGGTGGCTCCAGCATCACGAGCTTCCCGAAATGTTATTGCTCGTACGCGATCTATCACACGTTGCCTCTCCGAATCACTAATTAATTGAGAAGCCATTATATTATCACTTTATCAGCTAGAGTAATTTTAATACCTGCAATAAATAAAGAATTTTATACATTTTTATAATCACTAAAAACTATTTCGATATAAGTAAACATGTAAGCTGCAAATGGGGGGCTAAGGCTTATTGGAACCCTTTACAGTACATTGGAATGGGTAGTTTTTGTAAAAACTTTTATTAAAGCAAGCTTATTATTCGAAGTTCTAATAATTTGGACATCTAAAAATGAGATAGTTGAATTGTGCTTCATTTCGACAGTAAATTTAATGGAGAGCAAAAGATTATTCAATCTGTCAAGTATATAATTATGATATACAGGGTGTCCACAATGAAAGGTAACAACTTTGAAGCATCATAATTATACTGTATATGTATGAATGTGTGAATGTTGAAACTTGCACAGATACCACATCATATAACTAAGTTTCTGTCTTGTGTTTCAGATTGACGAATGGTGCGCATTAGGGTGGGTCAAATTTGTACTTATGGGAATTTGCTTTGAAATTAGAATTAGCCTGGTGTCGCAAAAGTTTGCTTGTGAATATGAAAAAGACACAAACAAAAAAATTAACTTCTTACGTGCATATCTTCCACTGCCCTAAGCGAGCTAAAATGAGAACCTTCCTTATTTTTGGCTATTTTCATAAAAAATGTTTTTGGAATGTTGATTAGCCTGTTGTCGTAAAATTTGCATACTGATGAGAAAAACACTTTGTACAAATATTACTGGCCTCAGAAAATATCTTCCATTGCCCCTGGCGAATGAAAAATTGGCCAATTTCCTATTTTTCAGTTATTCTCGTCAAAAGATGAATTTTAGAATATTGATTGGTCTCTTGTTGTAAAAGTTGTGTATTGATAAGTAAAACATTGTGTGAAAATCTTAGTGGTATCAGACAATATCTTTCACACCCCAAAACTAGTGAAAATTAGCAAATGCCTTCCACTATTTCTAGCTATTTTCGTCCAATCTATTTGTATTTGAAGTTATGTTACAAGCACTTTCCTACTGACAAGTAATCATCTAAAGTCTATCTGAGACAGTGATTTGTCCTTTTAAATGCTAAGGGGAAAACAAAGCTGTGTACACCGACACGTGACTAACCGCAAAGTAACACTTCAAGGTCATACAAGGGCATGCCCCTCTCAGTTTGCAGCTGCAGCTGGGCCTCACGCTTTGTCAGCATTACTGGAAGATCTGTGGGAGGTGTTGTTCTTTGCTGTATAGTGTAGCATGCAGCAGTAAGCAACACCTTACTCAGTGGCCGCTCGTGACTTAAAACAGTTGTGTGCAACAACAACAAATTTTTGATAGGCATATATACAGTAGAATCCGTTTATTGTAATCACCGATATTGTTATCAATCGCCTAATGTTATCAGAATTAAGTCCCAAAGCATCGAGGTTAAATTACATTATAAAACCTCCGCTTATAGTAATAGTTTCGGTTATAGTTATCAGAATCTTAAAATGACTCATAAAATTACTCGGCAGATTTCACCACTTTTCATCGGTCTTTCCACTCCAGCCTATTTATTGGTTCAATTACATGCTAGCTTTCGTTCAAGACGGTAGTCTTAAACAGTGCTAACAGTGCTTAAGCATTGCTATAATTTGTTGGTTCAGGTCCACTCTAGCTTTTGTTAATTGCTAAAAGAATTTCCCTCCTTGATGCCCTACATCTTATAACAATGTCATGGAAACAAGTGACTGAGAGAACCATTGAAAACTGTTTCACAAAGGGTGGCTTCTTTAAGAAGGGCACGGAAACATCTCCAAATGAAGAACCCGATGCTATTGAACAGGAAATCATGGAGAAACCCCCAGATGGTATGTCAGAAGAAGATTTTAAAAGCTGGTTGGCCATTGATGAGGAAATTCAAGTGGCAGCTACCATGACATCATCAGAAATATGCCAAGCTGTTACGGAAGGAGGCTCTGAATTGGCTGAAGAAAGGGAAGAGAATGAAGACACTAAACAAGAAGATAGTCCAGAAGACCCTCCAACAAACGCTCTGATGCGAGAAGCTCTGCAAATACTTCGTCGCGGCGTGCAACACCGATCTGCTGAATTTCAAAAGCATTATGATTATATAAGCGCTTTATTAATTACTTACTGCAAACAAACCGCAGGCAAATATTAAAGGTATGAATTTTTTAAATTGTTTTATTACTGCCTTTTAACTATTTTAACTTTTCTGTTTTAACATACACCGCTTTATGTTATCAGTCAGTTATTATTATCAATATAGCTGCGTCCCAAAGTGATTATAATAAGCGGATTCTACTGTATATATATATATATATATATATATATATATATATATATATATATATATATATATATACAGCGTGTCCCAAAGAAATGTATACCCACTTTGTTCGATAATACCAGCTATGAGGATAATAAATATATTACTTTTTATATGTTTTTTAATAAAGAATTTTCTCCTGAATCTAAATATGTAATTATTTTTATTAAAAATTGAAAAACAAAAAGTTACAGATGTTTTAAATATAATATTATTTTCGAGACTTCATGTGCGATATTTTCTAATATTTTTGCACGTATACTAGATAAGTTTTGAAACGACGGCACTGTCCAAAACTTATAAAACAACGTTCTGGAAGACGTCGAACATCTTAGATAAAAGTGTCATTTAACCATGGAATTTGTAAATTTTTTGAATTAACTAATAATTAAACATTTATGCTTCAATATCAAAACTAAACGTAAGTATCTCAAAACAGTCGGTGAAAATATTAGAAAATATCGCACATGAAGTCTCGAAAATAATAATTATATTTAAACATCTGTAACCTTTTTGTTCTTCAATTTTAATAAAAATAATTACATATTTAGATTCAGGAGAAAATTCTTTATTAAAAAACATATAAAAAAGTAATATATTATTATTCCTCATAGCTGGTATTATCGAACAAATGGGGTATACATTCTTTGGGACACGCTGTATATATATATATATATATATATATTATATATATATATATATATATATTATATAATATATATATATATATATATATATATATATATATAAAAACTGATAAATTATAAAATAGAACTAATTCATCGTGAATTATAGTAAATGTTCTGCGCAACTAACGGTAGGTAGATAGAGATAGAGTACTTACTTATTTACGAAAAATGAAATTCATGCGACGTCATGGTAGGCCCGACTTAACTGTGTTGCAATATTCACACTACCGAGAACACCAAGATCAACACATTGTTTATATGTTTCTTGTTTTCATTATGCTTTCTAATCAATGCTTTAAGATGGCCAAGATCTTTCACTCCCGTGTTACTGAATGAATCACTGTTACCAAAAAGAAGGCATGGAAAGCAGAAAAGAGCATCCCGGACATCACAACCCCAAATCCAACTATAATCATCACAAATCTTTCTGTGAAATTGTCTTATATATTCTCGATTGTTGCTTCCCTTGGCTTTCTGACTTAAATTTAAATCGGGAGTTGGCCTACCTAACTGTTTTGAGCTTTTTCATTTAATGTTTTAGATGAAAAAGGTACTTTTAATAAATTGTCCACTGAATTCACATTTGTATAAAAATTAATAATTTATATACAACACTTGAGTAAACAAAAACATACACACGCATAAAAAGTTTAAAAATCAAACGCAATCGATCAAACGTCCATCACATTGACAAGTGCTGCAGCGACTGGTAGCACATTCACGCCTTATCCAGAACTGGACCGAAAGACACGTCTGCGCATGCGCTTTGTCTGATTTCACTCGATTTGGGTGCTATACTGATGACAGCACTTATATAAGTATGAAAATAGAAATGCAGGGAATGAGGAGTTAATTCGTTTTTTCGTAAATCGGAAAACAATTTAGATCAAATTGGAAATTACAGAAGATATTATAAGTAATTTTATTGATTTATTTACTATTTACGTATTTTAAAAACTGATGTGCTGTAGCACGTAAGCACATAATGAGCGGCCGCCACTGACCTTACTGTTTATTATTATTTGTCTTTGGTTGTCTTTTATAGCATTCGCATTGATTCTTTGTTTGCAGAAAAATAATTATTATTCATGAATAATAATTGAAAAATAATTGACTATAAATGGTTCAAACTAGAGAACAATCCAAGTATCCTATATTTGGGAACCTTGTTATATGTCTCATAATAGTTTACCGACTTATGAATGAGTCATGAAGCACTGTCTAATGCTAACAATGTGTTCAGCATCTTACGTTCCTACATTATTGGTAGAAAATGTAGAAAATATTGCTAGTGAAGTGGAAAAAATGTGGGCTACATCAAGCATACCCATTATTTCATACCAATAAGTTGTGGCAAAAATCAAAGCTTATCATGCTACACATCGAAACATTTTGAAACCCTACAAGCAGCGAAAAGATAATGATTCTTATAAATTGAGGCTAACCCATTTCAGAAAAGAAGCTTCAAAGCTATTCGACATTACCGCTTGCAAATGTAGTAAAGTTTTTAATTGTCCAAAAGAGAGTAAAGTACGTAAAGAAGAGACCGAACTCCTGAATGATCAGCGAAGTGCAAGAAAAATGATCATAGGAAGTGTTGATAAAAAGAAGACAACAGATGAGAAAGAGCTTGAAACGAAGTGAAGAATTTCAAGAAAGAATGTCAAAAGCTACCCGAACAATGGTTGCTACAGTAAATATTCATATGACCTCGTCTTCAGATACTGATTCTGATGCAAGTGAAGCTTTTTCCCAACAAAAACGTTCATATCTATACAATGAAGCCCAAATGAACCTTGAAACTCCCCAGTCATCACCTACGCGAAAGAATTCTGCTCGGCTGGGAAGGAAGGTTGTCTCAACGATATACTATAAACAGGTATGATCAGTGGCATCCACGTTTGGAGGCGTGCGTTGAGCAGGAAGGGGTACACATCAAGCAACTTTTCAATTAAGAAGAACATGTTAAGGTAAGCATCTATGAAGTTTGGGAGCTCTAATCCCCTTACTTTTTTAATATGACAGTTTACCTCTAAGGGGTCACTTTTTTTTACCCACACCCACCCTATATATATATATACAGTATATATATATATATTATATATATATATATATATATATATATATATGAAAATAACCACGAAGAAGAAAGGAAACACAGAATGGTGCTCAATCGCTTTCGTATAATTGGACATCCTCAGGAACACTCATTAGACGAAAAGCGCTTGAGCACTCATTCTGTGTTTTCCTTTTTTCCTTCGTGGGTTATTTTCATCATAAATATTATTCACGTGTTACTTTCGTGAAATAATTTTCATATATATATTATATATATATATTAGAGTGGTCAGAAAGACTTCACAACTTTAAGAACATGTATTTCAGAAACGAACGAGTACCGAGACAAAATAAAATCATAATTTTAAGTTACAGACGTGTACTTTTGTGTTAATATAAACCTTTCTATACAATCATAAAAATATAGAAGGGAATGATATGCTCAGACCTCACACCCACTGCAATCTGATGAGAAAGTTGTCCACCACAGCTGTGATTGTGTCTTGCTGGATTCGTCTCACTTCTTGCTGAATGTTAGTTTTGAGGGTGTCTAGATTCCTGGGCTTTGGGTTTTTGTACATCTCATTCTTAAGATGACCTTTAGGAAGAAGTCGCACGGTTTCAGGTCGGGGCTATGTGATGGCCATTCTCGCTCCATGCGCCGCGAAAGGATCATGTCCCGTAGTTCTCTCTCAGCCAGTCCAGCACCACGTTGGCTGTGCGAGGAGGAGCACCATCATGCATGAAGCAGAGATCGTTCTGATTGATATCATTACGTCTCTGAATTGCTGGCCAGTACTTCCTTCTGAACATCTTAAGATAACAGGTAGCGTTGACGGTCACAGTGTCACCATTTTCATCTTCAAAAGAGAATGGGCCGATGATGCATCCATATTCTATAGCACACCCCACAGTCAGCTTTTCCACACTGAGAGGACGCTCCTCAGTTTCATGTGGCTGCTCACAAGCCCAAATTCGGAGATTTTGCTCGTTTACGTGGCCAGAAAGATAAAAATGGGCCTCATCCGTGAACTGAATTCGCTACATGATTTCTGGATTTTGTCCCCCCAACTCTGACATTTCTTTTGCAAAGTGCAGTCGAGCTTTTTGATCAGTTTGTGATTGAAGAACCAGAATCTTATAGGGGTATAATTTAAGATTATTGTGTAATATTTGCAACACAGAACAGTAGTATGCTTCCACAAATGTAGAGTTGGAGGGAGGGGGAGGGGATGGGAAACGGGGGAGATGGGGAAGAGGAGAAATAAAAGGGTAAGAGACCAAAAGGGCAAATCTCAAAGGGAGGTAGGGGATCATAAAGGTTGATAATGGGTGTAAAGGGGATGCAGTCCCCATACAAAGAAAAGAAAGGAGAAAATGAACCTAACCTAACCTAACCCTAACCTTAACTAAAAGAAAGAAAGTAGAAAATTGAATATGAGCAAAGCTCAGCTCACCCAGAACCGTATGTATATATTTATAAAAGCTCAGACCCACAAAGGAGTGTATGTATGTATATATATTTATAACAGCTCAGACCCACAAAGGAATGTATGTATGTATATAGAGTAATAAAAGGCACACACGAACTTAAAAAACACCGTACCACGCATAATTAAGCGTATAGCAGTACACTCTGTTGCATTACCGTTTGATCAGCCGCGGTGGGGCTGAGGAGTAGTTGGAAGGTTGTCCTATTTCAATGTAACGAGCGTTGACGGCTCACTCGGCGATTTTTGGAGTTATTTTTTGAGATCATACTGACATAAATATCTTGTATATAGGCCTACTCTTTAATATTTTTTATTATTTTTAATGTGATGTTCACATTGCGAATTTTTGTG
The DNA here is from genome assembly GCA_023014485.1 of Bathynomus jamesi. Lineage (NCBI taxonomy): Eukaryota > Metazoa > Arthropoda > Malacostraca > Isopoda > Cirolanidae > Bathynomus > Bathynomus jamesi. The sequence continues at coordinate 72,730 of JAJOZX010001886.1, read as the reverse complement.
AAAGTCTTGTTCCAAAGGATATGTTTAAATGATTTCTCAGAATTCCGTTAACATTGACTAATGGAACAAACATTCCTCCTTCCATTTGGGTAGGCTTTGGTATTATTTTTGATTAAAAGTACAACCATTACATACTCGTACCTATATCTAGTCAAACCACGCCCGTACAAAATTTCATACATGTTTGTTTAATCGAGAAAAGCCAGTTGATCAATAAATTTACAAAATAACACGACCATCAAAATTTTGAGCTTCACATCCAAAGCCTGTGAATCATAATTTGTGAAGTTACATCTAAAATGCAAGTGCCTCGTGACTTTAATGTAAATGTTATGCTCTCAGTGGCTTATAAATTTTTCAAATATTAATGATAACTTTCATTTTCTCTCCAAAATCCTTTGTATGAAGCCAGCGTGTGATAAAAAAAAAAAAAAAAAAAAAAAAAAAACGAACTTAGTTGTAGCTTGTTGAGTAAATTAACCCACTTTTTGTTATTCTTTATACTTATTTTTCTTCTCTCTTTATTGCATGTCTGTAGTTTGCATGTTTGCATGGTATGATAGTGTTTTAGTTAAGAATGTGTTGTAATGCTTTCTTATTTTACTTCTTTTCATCTTTCATGCCTTTCCGGCCTAGTGGGCTGCATCCTCTACCTCCCTTTGGAGTGGAGGATCGGTCTGCAACAGTTGGAAGAATGTGTTGCTTTGAGTTAAGAATGTGTTGCTCTTGAGTTAAGACTTAAGAATGTATTGCATGGTTTGTAAGCGTTCTTATTTTACTTATTTTCATCTTTTACCGGCAGAGTGGGCTCTACCTCCTTATGGAGTAGAGGACCGTTCTGCAATCTTTCCTATTCTCTCCGACTATTTCTCTGACCTGTCGGCAGTAGCCGGCGGATGATGATGGTGAGTCTTTTTCCTCTTTTTCTGAATGAATGTTAACCCACGAGTGATAGGTGTTGATACTTACTTAACCCCTTATTCTCTTCTCTTAATCCCCTACTCTTTCCTTTCTCTCGGGCTAACCTTAGAGTGGATCTTAGGGTCTTTGTTAGCCTTAGCTTCTGTAGATCTGTAGATCTGCATATTAAAATGTGAGCGTAGACTGATTAGATATTAGTGGGATTTGGTACAATGAACAAATTTCATAACAGTTCCAGAGAGCATATTAGTACAAGTTAAGAAAATCTCCCTACAGTATGAATTGAATGAAAGCAAATGTAGTTTATTTTCATCAACAAAATAAAATAGGCCTATTTTTATGAAATTTTCCTAAAAAAAATAAGTAATAAAGGATTGTGACGCGCGGATTCCACTAAGGTCATCAAGGCCAGTGTGAACTCAGCGTAAACAGAATTCCTTTTTAAAAGGAACAGTAATTCCACGAACGGAGTTCTTAGAACTTTTGTTCCGTGTTTCAAGTGCAGCACACACACACACACACACACACACACACACACACACACAACACACACAACGTTTAAACTTGGTTTAGTTGTGTGTTTATTTTCACCAACATTGGGCATTCGCTTTACCCACAAGTAAACTGAAAGAAAGTAAAAGAAGCTCCAACACTTTCAGTCCCAGAATCAACTTCCGAACACATAAAAGGAAAGTCCTGTTAATGAGTGAGCTTAGGACAGAAAAAGGTGGCAAAGTAGCTCACAGGCGGGATATTTGTGAAAAAAATCACAATAGTCACGTGAACTACTAATTATGCAAGGCGATCAACAAAATTATAATAAACTTTGTAGCGTGCACTTTTAAATTGATTACAACCAACTAGAAGAATAAAGACAATCCTCCGAGTACTTTCATTTGCTAATCTTAATTAAACATGTTCAGTGTAGTTGCCATTTTTTCCTAATGTTGAATGTAGCCCTACTCAACCTTACACAAATGTTTGACATAATTTTTTGGAAATATTTCAGCTGGGATGTTGCTGATTACATCATGGACTTTGGTCTTCAGGTCTTCAAGTGAGTAAGGCTTGGTAGAATAGGTCGTCTTTTATGTAACCCTCGCAAAAAAAAAAAAAAAAAAAGTCAAGGGGTGTGAACAGTGGTGTATTAAGGATTTTTGAGCCCTGGGGCTAGAATATTCTTGGGCCCCTCGACAAGACAAATCTTCGAGTCTTGTAAATTAATAAAACCATTTATTTCTAAATCAAATAATGCAAGTTTTACACATATACCAAGCTGCTACAATTACACCAAACCAATTACACAACTAAAATTTGCAGTCACAAGCTCAGTATTTAAATTCTACAAAATATCGCTTTCTATGCATAACAATGACAGAGTTCGCAATTTCTTTTGGCCCCTAAAAAGATGGGCCCTGGAGCCTGATCCCTCACTGGTCCCCCTTAATACGCCACTGGGTGTAAAGTCAGATGAGTGTGGGAGCCATTCCATTGGCTCGTGAAGGGAGATTAGTCGCTCGGAAAAATGCTTCCTCAAAAGTTGAAAGTTTCACAAACAGCGTATGGAGTTGCCCCATACTACTGAAACCACTGTGAATCTGGAGTAATGCAATTATTTTTTTTACGGGACAAACTAATTAGTTGTGTTAGGTAAAAATCTTGTAGAAATTTAGTAGAAATTAGGAAAAGTTATTGCTTTAAGTACGAAATGGTGAAAGAACTGGTTTCAATATACAATATTTATTAATTACGCTGTTTAACAAAGTTTTTCTTTTGATAAATGTGGGTGATTTTTAGGTTCTTTTTACTCTAATTACGAAAATGAAAATTTTTTTTTTTCTATCACCCAATTTTTGAGGGATTTGCAATTTAAAACCCTTTGAGATCGAGATAGCAGTCCTCAATTTGCATCATAATACGAGATTTATTGTCAGTCATTTATTTTGTATAAAATCTTTATATTATGCATATTATTATTTATAGTGACAAGTTTGTATATAATATGCATGCCGTATATTTATTTAAGTATACTGCATATACTCGTATACATTATAACATAGCTTATAATTATATAGTATATATTTATTACTTTTATTCACGCGATGCATGCCGTTCCTTAACATGCTCAAGCGAGCTGACATGGATACACAATTTCAACCACCTTGATTGGATGAACCTCATTTAATTTCTCAGTCAGAATTAAATAATCTTGTCAGAGAGTTGAATTTATATAAAAATCAGACTGAGCTCTTAGGTTCTAGATTAAAAGGTTAGAATCTCTTACAAAAGACTAAAAATATCATCATTTCGTAAGCGGCAGACACACTTCACATCGTTTTTCTCCGTGAAAAGTGATTTAGTGTATTGTAATGATGTGAACGTTCTCATGGAGGCACTTGGTCGAGAGCACAATCCTAAGGAATGGAGGCTTTTTGTCGACTCATCAAAGTTGAATTTGAAAGCTGTACTTTTATTGTACAACGGTAATATCTATCCCTTGGTTCCGATTACACATAAAGATCATATGAAGGAATCATATGACAATATGCAGTTACTTTTGAAACATAGTGACTATGACAAACACTCATGGCATATCAGCGGTGATCTGAAAGTGATTGCGCTTCTCCTCGGCTTACAGTTAAGATACACAAAGTTCTCTTGTTTCCTCTGCGAGTAGGACAGCCGAGCTAAGGGGAGTCATTATATACAGAAAGAATCGCCACTTCGACAAAATTTGGTTCTAGGACAGAAAAATGTTGCCCATCAACCCCTAGTAGATCCAGCAAAGGTTTTCTTATCACTTGGTTTGATGAAAAATTTTGTAAAAGCCACGAATAAAGACGGACCTGGATTTTTATATCTAAAACAGAAGTTCCCTAGAATCAGCGAAGCGAAAATCAAAGAAGGCATTTTTGTGGGTCCACAGATCAGAAAAGTGATGAAAGACTGCATTTGATGAGTCTTCGAATGAGGTTGAAAGAACATCATGGAAAGCTTTTAAAGAAGTGACTACAAATTTCCTCCGCAGCGTCAGATCCGAAAATTGTTTCCCTGGTGGAGCAAATTCTTAGTGCTTACCAAGCCATGGAGTGAAACGTGTCTTTGAAAATGTATTTCCCGCACTCCCACCTGGACTTCTTCCCATCAAACCTGGGCGCCGTCAGTGATGAGCATGGTGAAAGATTTCATCAGGATGTATCAACCATGGAAAAGCGGTACCGAGGAAGATATAGCCCCAGTATGTTGGCTGACTACTGTTGGACACTTATAAAAGAAGCCCCTAGTACGAGTTATAAGCGAAAATCAGCCGCAAAAACACTTTAGGTAAGGTACTCTTCTTTTTTGTACTATTAAATTGACCAAAAATGTAAGAAAATCTGCCAATTTTCATTTGCATTTCCTTCGAAATTGGTGGGTGACAGAAAATGTATACTTTCAGATTCGAAATCATCGTATGAAAGTACATTGGAATCACATAAATGCATTCGAAGGAGGAAACAATGTTCTATTTTGTTCTTTAGTGAATATTATTAAGTAATGAAAGATTAGAAATGTATAGGTATATACATATAGGTCTATACAGAATAAAACCCCAATCTATTACTTTTTTGAGGAAGCAACCCCGATAATAAAATGTACATCCATTATAAATTAACGGGCAAATAGAAATAGGGACATTTTTTGGAGACACCGTATACTCGTGTATATATATATATAATATATATATATTATATATATATATATATATATATATGAAAATAAAAACGAAAATGAAAAGGTTTATTGGCAGACTATAGTCCATATGACAAATATTATTAATACAGGGTGTACATAAAGTCAGGATCTATTTTTGTGAAATTATTTTTTTCTATTTTTCTTTTCAGAAGCCCTTAGAATGAATACAGAAGAGCGTGTGGCAATACTGTAGTAATTTGGCGAATCGAGGGAAAGAAATACAATGACATCAGAGAGAAGTTTAGAAGGAGATTTCATAAGCCGGGGCCAATAGACAAGACAATACGAAAATTGGTGAACAAATTTAAACGAACGGGATCTGTAAATGATGAAGCAAGATCAGGACGACCGTGTATGTCAGATCTTACCGTGAATGCAGTACGCGGAATTATCACTGAGGAGCCACGTACGTCCGTTCGTGCTGCATCACACAGACTCGGCCTCCCGACGTCATCTGTGCACAAAATTCTGAAAGTTAATTTGCAGAAGAAAAGCTATCATTTGCAGGTTTTACATGATTTGCATGAGGAAGATTTCCCTCGACGAAGTGCTGTTTGTGCTGATCTCGTAGAACAAATCTGGAGTGATAATTTAATGGGCAACATTCTCTTTAGTGATGAAGCCACTTTCCATACGTGTGGAAAAGTAAATCGCCATAACTGTCGAATTTGGGCAGATGAAAGACCGAATGATTTCGTCCAAAATTGGGAAAGAGACACCTAAAGTTAATGTCTGGATGGGTTTAACAAAATCTAAGGTTTATGGTCCTTTTTTCTTTGCTGAAGCTACAGTTACGGGGCTTATTTATCTGGACATGTTGCAGCAATTCCTTGAACCTCAGCTGATTGGGGATAGGATTGTTAGTACCGTCGTCTATCAACATGATGGTGCTCCTTGTCACTATGCCAAAATTGTTCAGGATTATCTAAATGGACGTTTTCCAAATCGCTGGATCGGACGCGGAAGCAACAGACCTTGGCCAGCGAGATCACCAGATTTAACAACCCCTTTAGATTTCTTTGCATGGGGCTTTATCAAATCGCACGTGTATCAGACGAAGATTACGCGTCTTGAAAACTTACGTACACGTATACGAACTGCTGCAGATAACATAACCCCGCAAATGCTCCAGAATGTGTTTAGAAATGCTGCGGAACGATTTGAGCTGTGCAGGGATACTGATGGGCGTCACGTCGAATCCTACTCTTAATTATTTAATAAATGTTACCACTTTATCATTTTATGATTGAATTCCATATAATTTCCAAGTGCTTCACAAAAATAAATCCTGACTTTATGTACACCCTGTACAATGACAGTTCATATACTAAGGATAGAAATATATACAAGTGATTAGAAATAATACTGTAATGTCGAAGTTAAGTGGAGCTACAGACAGACGTTTTCGTACCAAGAAGTCCATAGCTTAGAGGATAAATGGCAGGACTCATGGATAGCTTGGATGATCGGGTTGGCTGATTTTTTAATTCTTTGCATTAGACTGTGTTGAGCACGTCTTGTTACCTCCGGGAAGCTCGGGACATTGCGGGTAGCAAACATTTGCGAAGCTGAGCATCTCGGGAGTAATTTATGTAAGAGTCTAAAAGACCTGTTGTACAGCAAATTTAGAGTTCTGCCAGAACCTTTTTTATAATTCACCTACAGTTGCTGTCCGTATATATTACTGCAGAAAGTACGAGAGAGAGTGTCTTTAGCTTCACTTGTACAGAATCGAAAATTCCTTATGGTCATATTCGCTTTAGCACACAGGCTTCGAGATTGTTTTCTTATATCCGAGTCATCACTGAAGGAGCTGGTAATAGTTTGACCCAACTACTTAAACTCTTGTACTTCCTCAATTACTTCACCATTCATTTTAAACCTTATATCAGCTGGCTGATTACAGCTTTTAGGATGAAATTGCATAACCTTAGTTTTTGTAACATTAAAAAAAATATCATGTTTCTGCGAATACACTTCGCAGACTTTTAGTAGCCGATCCAGACCTTTAACAGAGGGACTTATTAACACCATATCATCGGCATAAACTAAGTTATTTATCCTTGTGTCATCTATACAACATCCCACTGTTGCCTCATTAAGTGAAGTAATTAATCCGTCGATATCCACATTAAACAGCATAGGGGAGAGCAAGGAGCCAAAACACTCGGATAGTACATTGCCCCACCTAACAGTGAAAGATTGGTGGGAATACCAAAATTTCAATAAATTTAACATGTACATGGGAACCTTCCTGTCTTCTAGTTTTGCAAATAAAATATTGTGGTTCACCCTATCATATGCCTTACTTATATCTAGGAAACAGCTATAAATAGTTGAATTACTGTAAATGTATTTAGATATTGTTTCTTTAAGTACATAGATACACAGGTCAGTTGAGTAGGACCTTTTAAAGCCAAACTGATTAGATGTCCATAGGAAATCATTTAATCGGCGTAACAAGAGTTTTTCTAGTAGTTTCGAGAAGCAGGAAGCGACAGCAATAGACCTGTAATTATTGCTGGACAGAATATCTCCGTACTTATTTTTGACCAGGGGCAAGATATATACCCTCATAAACTCTGCAGGGATATAGCTATGAGCAAGCATGACTGATAGGAGCAATGATATATGCAGACATACTACGTCATTTGCATATTTTAAGTGCTCATTCGATAAGTCATCTACCCCTGACGCAGAACCAGTCTTTAACTCTTTAATTAACCTCTTCAGAAAATGATATCAAAGTATTTTCCCCCCTTGTCCCTCCCACAATCGTTTCGCTGCAATCTATCTTAAGATTATCTCTACTCACACTGTTAAGAATGTTAGAATAGTAGTTTTTCCACAGCTTTGCAATTTCATCCTCCCCCGACACCCCATCGATTGTCGGAGGGAGGACATTTTTGACACCCGTTTGATTCTTAACAAATTTCCAAAATTTGTTATTATCGTTATTTATGCGAGCTTCAGAGGCTTTTGATGCTCGAATAGACTCTTCTTCCTGTTTACATCGCCTTATGGCCGCCTTATACTGACCCCGACTTCTACACATATTCAAGTATACTGGTCCTAATCTGGGTCTACCATGAAAGCACCACAAATAATAGGCGTCTTTCGATTCCCTCTTCATGGGGGCAATAAAATCATTCCATCCAGGAATAATCTTAGTATGATAGTTGTAAGATTTAATCAGGAGGCTTCCTGCTTCTCTTAACAAGGATATTATCTTACTATAATACCTATCTATGAGTTTACAGTGAGAATCATTTGAGCAAGGATTATTACAGGCAAGGTGCAAAATTTCTAAATTATTAAAGAGGTGACTTGTTCTGTCTTTGTATTCTATTCTCTGCTGCATCGTAACATTGGACCAATCGACGCGATTATTCTTACCATTGAGTTCTTGTTAAGTCGTATTGCGCATAAATTGGTAACATTAATTAATATTTCTAATGGTCTATGATCAGAAAGAAGGAAATCATGCAAAATATGAACTCTAACAATTCGATCCTTTAGATTATCACTAGTGAGACAATGATCAATCCACCTGGTGGTACCACTCATACCACTAACATAAGTAACATATGTAAAATTACCACTGGCTACCCCTGATACATCTACATCACTTATACTTAAATTGTATAATCTATTTATAGATTGATACATAAAACTAATATATTATACAACACTCCACATGCAGTCAGTTAATATCTTTAAATACAATTATTCCACACCTGCATTATACAACACCGCAATATAGTTTTTAACATTTTTGGATTTGAAGTTTCTGTCTTTGGCTCGGAGTTTTCAAAGAATCGAAAAACTTCTTTCGACTGATGCTGAGGTAGGTTGACAGTGTTTTAGTAGAACGTATAATGATGAAGATATAGCATTCCTTGTCATCAAAATTATATCCTTGATATCATTTGTTTGCAAACGCTTTTTGATATAATTTTTTATATTAACATAATCTTCTCCAAAATATATGGTATTGACCGCTTCGTATGCTTCTTTGATAGTAAAATCTGTGCCCTCCATTTTTTCTAAACGAGAACATAATGAAGAGTACTGTTCTTGCAACCGTAAGAGCTGAAAACCTAACCCATCTGATTTGATGCGAGCTTTCACTCTTTTAACGAGGATCCTATCGCCCTCGAATCCTTCCACAATCTGTCTTACTTTTAGAAGATGCCTTGCGTAATAAAACGCTGCATTCAACCAACTGGCCCATCTAGTAACGATTGGATCAGGTGGCTTAGATGATTAGAAAGATTTTGTATTTTGTTTCAGGGATTCAGGGCGCAAATTGTATCTGACAGTTGAGGCTAAGAAATGTATTTGCGAAATGTATTTAAAAATATGTATTTTCAAATAACAAATACTCTTTCAAAGTATTTAAATGCTATTTAAATACACACCGAAAAAAGTATTTATAAATACAAGTATTACAACACAAATGTATTTAAATACATATTTAAATACAGAGTCATGCAAGAAGTAAATAGACACCCTTAATTTTATGGTAAAATGTATGCATCCAATTTTTTTGCCATTATTATGACTAATATTCGTTTCCTACATTTCCATCCTTGAAGCAGGACTTATGCCAATATTCTCAAGTGGTCAAATTGAAAAAGACAGCTGCCTGTTCATGGAAGATGGAGCCCCATGCCACACTGCAAAAAAGACGAAAGAATGGGAGGAGCGAAATGGTATCAAACGACTTCCTTGGCCGAGTCAGTCCCCTGACATGAACCCCATAGAACACGTGTGGGCAATACTAGACAAGACTTTACGTAAAAAGCCCAAAAAACCAGCAACACGATCAGAATTGTTGAATCTTTTACGCCAAATTGTTACAGCAAAATCTGGGCTGTCTATTTACTTCTTACATGTCTCTGTACATATGTATTTAAATACTGCCCATCTCTGTATATATATACATATATATATACACACTGCATTTACATCAACTGTATATACAGTATATATACAAATATTCTCTAAATTATTACTTCTTCAAAGGATATCCTGCCTATTGGTTGAAAGTATGAGTCAATTCAAATTCCCTCTCATGAATATCGTTAGCTTTATAACAAAGAATTTATGTTCTGAGTAATTTGAGACAATTTTAATGTTTTATTATAGTGAAGCGTATGTAGTTGTATGACATAGTGAAGATATTTGTATCTATTTGACTAATTTTTTAATTATTTACATTATCGTAAGTTTCTTTAGTGAATTCAACGATTTCATGAAAATATATATAATCACTGTTTTCAAAATTAGGTTTATTATAAAGATTGAAAATATTTTTCACAAATAAATTCATTATAGATTTGTGTGATAAAAGCGTTTGTAACTTGTAATGCAATAGTTTAGCCTCGTTTAGTTTAGGTTCTTCGAATATCATAATTATTCGCAGACGAAGGATTTCCAGAGTGAATTTGTGTTTATTTCAACACAAAAGTTAAATATGACGAATATGACGAATTCGGAGGAGGAACCAATGTCAAATGTGGACATTTATTTGGCCACAATCCTTTTTTCAGTAATTGCGATTATTGCCACTCTTGGTAAGTGTTCCTGCAGTTTTTAGCGTTTCACCGGTATATGAATTACACCAGTACACATTTGAAAACTTGTCGATCGATTTTTACAAACTAGTTGGTGATTCTATATAATTTGAGCGCGCTGATCTCAAAAATATAGTTAGTTTTTCCCTATCACGTATGGTTTTCTTACTACAGGGTGTGTCATAAATCCCCCATTTATCCCCAAATGTGAACCATCTTATCGAGACCAACATTGGATTGCACATGCTAAACCATAAATTTTGTTGTTATAGATTACAGTAACGCTTACATAATAATGTAGGGTAAATATATATATAACAACCAGTCCCGTTCCCAGCAAAATACTCTCTCCCCTCCCATCAATGGGTGGTTAACATTTGGGGACAGATGAGGTATTACAACACCCCTTGTAGCACGAAAATTGTTTTGCTAATAACTTTAAAACTGTGGGTGATAGAAAAAAACTGGTAGCATTTTTAATTCAGCGCAGCGAACTGCTTCAGAATCACAACTCAAAATAAAGAAATCGATTTTCATGCAGACCGGTGTTATTAAAGAATTATAATTGTACGGTGAAAACTTTAGTACAGTCAAATTAAAATCCGGTTTATGGGACTTTGTTATAGGTCTCAAAATCGCGTTTCACAAAAATTAATTCAATCTTTTAGGTGCACTCAATTCTTTTTCTGATTTCAGAAATGAAAAACGATCATCGATCTTAAAACAAGGTTTTAAGGATACTTTACTTTTTAAAGAAAAAGTTTATTTTAAAAGATTATAAACTCAGTCGAGAATAAACAGTCCCTGAACTTCTTCTTTCCCTCCTCTTTTCAATTCCGACGGCTCAGTTTCTCTCTCTTCTCCTGATAAAGCTGAACTTTTCGCTCAAACTTTCGCCTCCAACTCAACCCTGAACGATTCCGGTGCTGTTCTTCCGTCTCCTCCAAAGATGTTCTTTTTACCTTATCTGGGCTCAACTCTTGGTGTCCCTTATTTTGTCCTCAAGAATTGTGTTTCTGTGCCTAAGCAAACTCTTTAGTCTATGTCTTTCATCTGGTACTTTTCCTTCGTACTGGAAGTTCACTTTCATGCAACCAGTCCCAAAGAAGGGTGACCGCTCTCAATCCTACAACTATCGTTCATTGCTTTGATTTCTTGCCTTTCTAAAATTTTTTAATCCATACTTAAAAGGAAGATTCTTAAACACTTCTCTTCTCACAATCTTCTATCAGAGTATCCAGGCATCTCGAAATTCTTGAACCTTGATTTTGGCTCACTTTTTCCTCTCTGTGGGGTGGGGAGGGTTTTGCTGGCATTCGCCCTTGTCTTGTCTTTCCTACATAAAAAAAAATGGTGACATCCGTTGCTAAGGAATTAAAAATGTTTCATACAAACGATTACAATTATGATTAAAAGTGTTCATTTCATTTGTCCTATAGCTCGCGCTACATCTTGTGGGGTGAAATAAAAATCTGTTAAACAATCTCCTTGCAATTTCTCTTCAAAGAATGTATCTATGTCAGGTATCGCTTTGTCACTTTTTAGGGTATTGAAGACTGATTCATACTGGGCTCTCAATGTTTCAGGTATTTAGTTTAGATTGTCCGTTAGTTCATTATTTCCTTTCCTTAAGGGTTCGATAGGGGCGCGCGTTTTTGTTTTCCTTTTCACATAGCTATAGAAGTGCCATTAGCGCCCAGCGTTTCTGTTAGGCTGCACCTCTTCAGTTAAAGAGTAAAGGTTTTTCACTGTTACCGCGGGAAATTTGTATATCATTATGCTCATAAACTTACAGTGACTCCGCGTACATACTTAGTGTGTCATAGTGGGTAATAGTTTCGTAATAATGTAAAAATATGTCTGTGCATCGAACTGGTGGTATGTGAGACGTTATTTAAAGGGATGAGAAGTGAGCATTGGCATTCCCTTCCTTTCTTCCCGCCTCACCCCCACCATCTACATGACCTCACAAGATTGTTTCCCGTCAACTCAATTACAATGATGTCGTCTGCTGAAAATCGTAGTTTTCTAGAAAATCCTTTATGTTTTATATTTGGCAAAGTAGATCATATTAAGTCAGATCTTCCTGTGTCTGTCTGTCACGATTTCTACGAACGGAAGAAGTAGAGCATACGAGGGTACAGTTAAACATTTTGTTCAACGCTACCCTTCCAATTCATAGAGGTAACTCCAGAAACGAGAATACCCTGGAAGACATTATAAATAAAGTGTGGCCCCTTCGAGAAAATGAGAACAATACAGTATTACCTTCTACGTGATTAACTTCCATAGAATTCCGGTAATTTCTGTGGATGATGATGACGCATTATTGCTCTTCAAACAATATAATGAAGTACAAAAATCATTGATTGAAATAAAACACCAACAGTTGGTGTCAAATCAGAAGAATACGATTTCGTTCGAACAATTTCGGTCAGAGTTAGATGCGTTGAAAGAGACGCTCCTTCCAAAGCCCAATTACTCGGAAGTCGTTCAACACGTCAGGAACCCAGCAAGGAGCGCGTCGGGCAGTTAAGGAAACGAAACTCCTTCCTACAACCCCACCCCCGCAAGTAGTGTGGAAATGCATCTCGAAGGGGTAACGGTCAAACTCCCTCCTGCTCAGGAAAGGACTTTTGCTCCTGATGTCACGATTGATCGACAGGTGATGAGTGTCAACACCTTCGACAACATTAATACTAGTAAAGGACTGTTCATTGCCAAGAGGCGAGGCATCACTGCCCTCTCCTTTGCCTTCTGCTGCAGGGGAGAGGCGTTCGAGTACTCAAACGCCTTCTTCGGTATGCAGTTAGCCCCCACTGCCACCGAAGAAGGAGGGGCACACGTGCCCGTCAGGGTACAAATACAGCTAACAGACCACCGTCAAGCCACAGAGTAGGGGACGGGCTTCCCATTCCCTCCAAGGTCGTGCCACCCATTCCCCAGTCAGGCAAATCCTGCCTCAGGGAGATCGAGGAAGGATGATGGGTGGGTAACGGTCAGCGAAGGGTTCCTCAACCCGTTCTCGCAGCATGGCCTCTGGTGAGGAACTTTACCCTTCTTTTTTCGCGAATTCAGCTCTCGAACGAGGAATGCGATATTCGTCATATGGTAGAAGTAGTTTGTGGTGAATACAATGTCCTGTTAATTAATAAACTAAAATCTCCTTATTATAAATCATTTAAAGTAATAATTAGAGGTGTAAACTCGCAGTTCAACCCTTGCAACATGAATGAATGAGTGACCAGACGGCATTATTGATGAGGAACGTATTCACTTTTCCAGGAGATTTGGTGATAATAATAATAATAATAAAATAATTAGATAAATACTCATGGCGGTTAAAATGTTGAGATTAGTTTTACATAAGGTTAGAACAATAAGAACTTCACTTGTGGTTGTTCATAACATTTGTAATAATGCAGACTTGGTACTTTTGCAAGAACACTGGTTGCCTAAGCCAGAATTAATTTTTTTTATCCAAGATTCATGAAAATTTTATATACCTTGTATCTTCACCTGGAGACTTACCTAACGATCTACTTTATGGTAGGCCCTTTGGCGGAGTTGGTTTCTTAATCAGAAATAATTTAACAAAATATGTAAGATTTCTTCCGAGCGATAATGAAAGATTGATAGGTACTGAATTTCATATAAACAATGAATGCCTCTTAATTGTGAACTGCTATTTACCTTCAATAATGGTAGTAACCTAGATGAATACACCGAATTTTTTGTATAAAATTAAGTCACTTTCAGATAAACCACAATATTCGCAATGCATAATAATGGGAGACTTTAATGCCGCCGTGGAAGCAGAATTTTTTGTAGAATTGAGTACCATGTGCAAATCTGAATTAAGTATGTGATGTAGAATTTCTAGATATAAACAGAAGTACTTTCACTTATGTCAACGATATGAATGGTGGTACAAAATGGACTAATCACTGTCCTAGCAGTAATAAGTAAAGGCATTTATTGTCAATGTTAATATTTTGCATGATTTCCTTCTCTCAGATCATAGACCATTGAAGCTAGTAATTAATTGTACCAACTTAATAAAACACGACATAACTCTTCAAGCAGAAATGAACGAGTTGACTGATCTAAGGTTAATATGCAACAGAAAATAGAATATAAAGATAGGACAGAGCACCTTTTTAATAATTTAGAATTATTACACCTTGACTGTAGAAATTCCTGTTCAAATGTTCTCACTTTAAACTTGTTGATAGGTATTATAAAGATATAGCACCCATAATAAGGAAACAAGAAGGTCTTAGATTAAATCGTACAATTGTTATATTAAAGTTATTCCTAGATGGAGTGATTTTATAGCCCCCCTAAATAGGGAATCAAAGGATGCTTACGATATATGGTGTCTCCTTGGTCGTCCGAGAATAGGTGCAGTTTACATGAAGATGAGTAGAAGTAGGTCTCGTAGAAGTAGAGCTCACTATAAAGCAGCCAAAAGACGATGTAAACAGGAGCAAGACCCCATTCGAGCTTCAAAAGCATGTGAAGCTAATTTAAATAATAATAATAAAAAATTCTGGAAATTTGTCAAGAAAGAAACGAGTGCTAAGAATGCCATTCCATCAACAACTGATGGAGTGTCTGGGGAGGGAGAAATAGCTAAGTTATGGAGAACGAAGTACTTAGACATCCTTAAGAACGTGGGAAGAGTTAATCTTAATGCACGCTGCAGTGGAACGACATTAGGTGGGGCCAGTGAAAATACGGGGACTTCAGTACCTGAAATTAAGCGTCTGATTAAAGAGCTAAAGACAGGTGCCTCACCAGGAACAAATGAGGCCTTTCGAAGCAAAAGTAGCACAAGCGCCATTTTCTTTAATCGTCAGAAAACGCGTTGAAAGTTATGCAACCTTCGGACAGAGAATCATATTATTTTTAGCGGGACTTTCGACCATACGAACATTGGCGTTTCTGCAATTCATCCATTACCATATGAGGAGAAGACGTTAGAAATTGTGGAAAAACACGTCCCAAAGATACAACAAAGAGGAAAGAGAAGCAGGTTCGAAAGACAAAAGAGGGCATTGTTCCGAAAGAGAAAAAGAGTGACTGCAAAATTAAGTAATTGTAAAGATAACATCAGAAAAATATTAAATGATAAACTGCAAAGTATCGATGTCGTCATAGAGGAACTAATCGAGAAGCATACAGAAAAAGAAGAAGATGACGCTATAGAAGCGATAAAGGCTAACTCAAAGTACTTCTATAATTTCGCAAAAAGAAAGTCGAAAAACTATGCGACTATCGGGCCTTTAAAAAATGAGAATAGTGATTTATCTGATGATCTAACAGAAGTAGCTGAAATATTAAAAGCTCAGTATGAATCATCTTTCAGTATCCCAAAAACTGACAAACTGATATGCGATAGAAACGCGTTCTTTGAAGAAGAACCACAAGGGGAAAGTATAACGGATTTCGACTTTACGACGGAGGATATTGCACAAGTCATAGGGAAACTAAAAACACACTCAGCGGCAGGACCGGATAAATGGAATGCCACACTGATCAAAAACTGCAAGAATGCAATCGCTGAGCCCCTATACTGGATATGGAGACGATCATTAAACACGGGAGAAATACCGGGCATCCTGAAGAGCGCGAACATCGTCCCAATATATAAAGGAGGAGATCGATCCGAGGCCAAAAACTATAGGCCAGTGTCGCTTACATCTCATCTCACCAAAATATTTGAAAGAATTGTTAGACAGAAAATCTATGACTTTTTGGAAACTCAGAAAAAATTCAATGATAACCAACACGGGTTTCGGTCAGGCAGATCATGCCTGTCACAACTAATGGAACACTACAACAACATTATTGATTCACTTGAAAGTAATGAAAACTATGATGTACTATACACAGACTTTGCTAAAGCGTTCGACAAGTGTGACCATGGAATCATAATACATAAACTGAAATATATGGGAATAACAGGAAAAGTAGGGAAATGGATATATAATTTCCTTAGTGAGCGGAGGCAAGTCGTTACAGTACAAGGAGTATCTTCATCAGAATCAGAGGTCCTCAGCTCAGTACCACAAGGAACGGTATTAGCTCCACTACTCTTCATAATCATGCTAACTGACATAGATGAGGACGTTACCAGAGACAGCACAGTAACATCCTTTGCAGATGACACAAAGATCAGTAGAAAAATACGAAAACCAGAAGACATAGGATCTCTACAAACCGACATAAACAAAATTTACAAGTGGACGGAAGACAACAATATGAAGTTTAACACCGAGAAATTTCAGCTATTACGGTACGGAAAAGAGAAGACCTAAAGTCCATGGAATATTATACCCCAAATGGACAGGAAGTCCAGAGAAATTCCAGAGCAAAAGATTTAGGGGTTGTAATGACAGATGATGCGAAATTTGAAACACAAAATAAGATAGCAGTAAACAGAGCAAAGAGAATAACGGGTCTGATATTGAGAACTTTTAAACGAAGGGATAGGAATGTAATGATCCCCCTACTGAAAACCCTGATAATACCCAAACTGGAATACTGCTCGGTCCTAACATCCCCATATAAAAAAGAAGACATTAGACAGCTGGAGGGGATTCAAAGAAGTTTCACAGCCAAGATCAATGGGTGCAAAGAACTAAATTACTGGGAAAGGTTACGAGAACTAAACCTATATTCACTGGAAAGGAGAAGAGAGAGATACACCATTATTTACACTTGGAAAATAATGGAGAAACTAGTCCCTAATCTTACTCTGAATCCCATAACTCCCCAAACAACGGTGGAAGGTAGAAACGGTAGACTGTGTCGTATTCCCAAATTGAAGGCGAGACAGGGAACATCCTTAACCCTGAAAGAAAATAGTTTTGTAGTGAGAGGACCAAAACTATTTAATCAGCTGCCCAAAGACCTAAGAAACACGAAGGGAGTTGCAGTGGAAATCTTCAAAAGAAGACTTGACGCCTGGCTCAGAACAATCCCCGATGAGCCGGGCGTACCTGGCTATGTGAGGTGGAGAGCGCAAGAATCCAACTCACTACTTCACCAGGCCAACTCGAGAGGAGGGGCGACACGCTTGACCTTCGCGAAATGAGAAATCATCACGTGGAACCTTTGTAAGGTTGTAAGGTTGTAAGGTTATGATAGTATACGGTCTGAAGAACCTCTCAGTGGGTATAACTCATTTTTGCCCCGGATGGCGCTTGTGCTACTTTTGCTTCGGAAGTCAAATAAGCATTTAAAGTATGCTAATGATGTGATCAATCTTCATATCTCATTACTGTTCTCAGCCATGCTTGCTCACAATTATATTTCTCAGAGTTTAATAGGGTTCATATCGCACCCTTTGTCAAAAATAAGTATAGGATTCTATCCAGCGATAACTACAGGCCTATTGACGCTGCCTCCTCAAAACTACTTGAAAAACTTTTGCATTGCCGACTAAATGATTATTTATAGACGTCTCCTAAACAGTTTAATTTTTAAAGGTCCCATTCAACCGACCTGTGTATTTATGTTTTGAAAGAGGATGTATTTAGATGCACTACCAGTAATTCAACTATTTATAGTTGTTTTTTGGATATAAGCAGAGCACATGATAGAATGAATCACAATATTCTACTCAAAAATTAAAAGACAGGAATGTTCCACGATATGTTCCACTATATTAATATCCCTACGGTCATAGACATAATACCTTTCGATAATAGTAATATTTTAGATAATACTGTGGTGAGTGAAAATGCTTAATGCAAGATGAAAATGCTTAAATTATCGGGGCCGGATTCCATATATCCCATACAACTAAAAGAATTAAAAGAAGGCACTGTTGTGCCGTTAACAAAAATTTTTAATGCATCTATTTCTGAGGGATGCATACCAGATAATTTCAAGTTAGCAAATGTAACACCTATTTTTAAGAAAGGCAATAAAGGTGCGGCGGGAAATTATAGGCCAATCAGTTTAACGTCTGTTGCAGGTAAGCTACTGGAATCGATAATTAGGGATCGCATAGTCGAACACTTAGAACTGCATAACTTGATTAGAAATACGCAGCACGGTTTGGCGAAACAAACCTCGCTTAACTATTCTTTTAGAATTTTTTCAAAGCGTGGTTGAAGTTTACGATAGTCATCGGGCGGTAGATGTAGTGTATTTAGATTTTCAAAAAGCGTTTGACACTGTGCCGCACAAAAGACTCGTTGAAAAAACTAAGGCTCATGGAATCAGGGACGTAGTAATAAATTGGGTAGAAGAGTGGTTGCGAGGTAGGAAACAGAGGGTGGTTGTTGATGGAGCGGAGTCTTCTTGGGCTAATGTAGCGAGCGGCGTTCCTCAGGGTTCTATATTGGGCCCCTTGCTTTTTTGTTAATATATTAACGAGTTAGATGTCGGCCTAGTCAGTACAGTTTCAAAGTTTGCGGATGACACGAAGTTGGGTGGTAGGGCGATAAATGACGAAGACAGAGGTAAAATCGAGGAAGATCTGAATAAAATCGTTGATTGGTCGGTCACATGGCAAATGAGATTTAACGTTGATAAGTGCAAAATTTTACATATAGGTTCGCGTAACGGTCATTTTGCGTATAGTATGTCAGAGAAGGAGTTGGCAAGCGTAGATCATGAAAAAGATTTAGGAGTTATCGTCACTGGTGATTTGAAAGTAGCGAAACAAAGTACAGCAGTGGTCAATAAGGCGAACAAAGTGCTACGTTTTATAGCTAGGAATGTTGAGTACAAATCGCGCGATATTATTGTTTCTCTTTATAAATTATTAGTTTCACCCCATTTAGAGTACGCGATCCACTTTTGGAATCCGTATATACGCAAGGATATAGACAAAATCGAACGAGTTCAAACACGAGCAACTAAGATGATTCCGTCGCTTAGGTCAAAGTCGTACGAGGATAGGCTTAAAGAGTTAAAACTGACTACACTCGAGACTAGAAGGCTGAGGGGTGATCTAATCTAGGTTTTTAAAATTATGAATGGGTTCGATAACGTAAATAGAGAGATATTTTTCGAAATAGCGCAATATAGTAGAACTAGAAATAACGGGTGTAAGCTGACTTTTTTACGCATTGAATAGCAAATAGCTGGAATAGTTTGCCGGTAGAAATAATTAGTAGCATGTCTATAAATATGTTTAAAAATCGATTAGATGCATATGTTGATAGATTGGGTATAGTTTAAGGTAGTAAAATTAAGGTTTTTGTGGTTCGGAACCCACGTGAAATTGTAGGTTCTCTCCGCCACCACGGAGGACACGCGCAATACACAATTGCAAACACGGTTTGGTAGACCAGCCATGAGTGGATCCTAGGGTCTTTGTTGGTCTGAAACATTATAACATCATGTTTTAAATTTATTGAAATTTTGGTACACACACACCAAACTTTTACTGTTAGATGGGGCAATGTATTGTGTCCGAATGTTTTGGTTCTTCATGCAGGAGTTAGACAAGGTTCCTTACTCTCTCCTCTGCTGCTTAATATATATATATATTGATGGATTAATTGTTTCTCTTAGTAATGCAAGAGTGGGATGCTGTAGACTTATAAATAACATGAGGATAAATAATATGGTCTAAGCCGATGATATGGTGTTAATAAGCTCTTCGGTGAAAGGTCTGGATCGTCTTATAAAAATTTGTGAATCATATTCTCAGAACCATGACATTAATTTTAATGTTACTAAAACTAGGGTCATGCAATTCTGTCCTAACAGCTCGAACCAAAGAACTGATGTTATTTTCAAAGTGAGAGACGAACCAATAGAGCAGGTACAAGAATTTAGGTATCTGGGTCAAACTATCACCATCTCCTTGAGTGACGACTCAGACATAAGGAAACAATATCGAAGTTACTGTGCTAAGGCAAATATGATCATAAGGAACTTCAAATTCTGTACAAGCGAAGCTAAATACACTCTTTTTCGTATTTTCTGCCCTAATATTTATGGGCAGCAACTCTGGCTTAATTATGAAAAGGTTCCTGCAGAACATTCAATTTGCTTTACAACAAATCCTAAGACTGCTACATAAGTTACCTTCAAGATGTTCAGCCTCTCAAATGTTCACTAACTGCAACGTTCCGAGCCTCCCTGAGGTAACAAGAGGTGCCCAATACAGTCTAATGCGAAGAATTAAAAACTCACACAATCCAATTATCCAAATTATTCATCAGTCCTGCTTTATGTCTTCTAGACTGTGGCCCTCTTGGTATGAAAGTGTGTGTCAATAGCTCCACTTAACTCCCGCATTAGCTATCCCATTACATGTACGTTTTATTTTTATGAAACTGCTATTACTATTTATTTTTTTATTATTTCTCGTCTCCTTACGTGTATCATTGTTATTTCTTTATTACGAAAGTCTCTTTTGTTTTTGTTTGCCTACTGCTAGTGTTTAATTAGTTGTATCGTTGATTACTTTGATGGATACTGTACCTTTTTTTAGGTTGGAGGATCTGCCTCCTCCCAATAAACAGCATTATTGTCATTAACATTATCAGCATTTTTGTAGTCTTAGCAATGGGTAGGGTTTTCTCTTATTATTATTATTATTATTATTATTATTATTATTATTATTGTTTGTTTCAATCCGTGTCTTATTTTTACCTCCTTTAGCCATCATTTTTAGTTTGTTTTTAATGTATTATTGTTTGATTTATCTTATCACTTATTACCTTCAAGTATATTGTACTATATTATGAGATTTATATCCTGCCAGTAAAGTTTATCATTATCATTATCATCATTATCGATTTACAGGTAACTTGTTGACAACTGTAGCTCTTGCAACGAGTCGCACCAAACACTCAGCGACAACGATGTTGGTGATAAATATGTCTGTGAGCGTACTCCCAATCTGCATTTTGGCATTGCCTTTCATGTCGGCAGTTATTTGCCTTGAAGATACTCTGTCCGACGACTACCATTATGTAACGAGTAATAGCATTAAAGGATTTTTCCTTCTCACAGCCATATGTAACCAAATAGAACGGAATAGCATAACTGCCTTAGCTGTTTATAGGTGAGCAAATGGAAAATATTCTTTCAATAGAAAGTATTCTTTCAATTTTCACAACCGTGAAGGGAAATATAAATTTTGTAAAAGTTCTCTATGGTTATATTCCTCTATAATTTTTAAATTGTACTTTTAATCCACATAGATTTTGTGCCGTTATATTCCCAAACTTCTGCAAAAAATACATGGATAAAACTCGCGTAATCTGGATTTCTCTTAGTTTAATATGGGCCTATTCTTCTCTCTTATGGATACTTGTTGCGTTTGGGGTAAGTGCTAATTTAATATATTAACGGATTAAGAAATTGTCATCCTTAATCCTTACTCTTAAATCTTCTTGGTCTGAATATATTTTCTCTGTGTACATATATACAGTATAGTGTTGCCAAAGTAATTTTCAGTGCAATAATTTTTGGATTCTAAAAACATTTCTTTCAGAAGTTTTTCAATATTTTTGTTGTATATACTGTACATAAAGCTTATTCATTTTTATTTTTTTTAGGTTTGGGGACATCTTATAGTGCACAAAGAGACATATTTCATTGAAGTTTATGATGAATCTGACGTGAAATTAGCCCTTCTGCTTTTCTTTGGCTTCATATTACCGTTCCTCATCAAAGTTGGATGTCTCGGGATTATATTTTGCAAAGTAAGAAATTCTAAGGGTTGCTTCAGAATATAACATTTTGAAAGACCTTCAATCAATTCTTTGAAGGATGTGAATTTCTGGACAAAAGAGCTTCTCTTTAATCTTGGTAATAAAGTATTGGTTTGTTTAACCTCCTTCATAAAGGCAAAGGTCACGTGACTGGAGAGTGACCTACAGTCTTACGTGGGATTCACACCAGGTGCCGATGCATCATCTGAACGCAAACGACGGTTACCCTTCTAACTACTAAACATACCCAACGTCGTTTAACCTTTTTGACCCAACGGGAAACGGTGTTGTGACGTACCCACGACGTAGCCCTTCGTTTGTTTGGGCTGATGAGACGCGTTGTCCCGAGATCTTTCGGGTTGGCACTCAGAGTTAAAGATTTAATTTCTTCCTTGTTTTTCGTGCCATCATTTACATAATGTTGACATCTATTAGCGAATTATTAGTAGTTTTCCTTTGTCACATTCAGAATATTTAAATCACCGTAAGATCATTTGTAACCAAAATTTAATGTATGCCTTCTTGTAAAATATTAATCAGTTAAAGCAAACAAACAAAAATATACATAAAAAAGTCCCCACTCCCCCTCAAAGAAAGGAATAGCCAAAACCAATATCCAGAGTTTTCAAGATGCCTGGACATTCTGCATTTGAAAGATTGAAGGTAATAGACAGGGGGAAAGATGGATTGAGGAAGATTGTTCCAGAGTTAACCGGTTGAGAAGATGAAAGAGTGAAAATACCGATTAACCCTTGCGTTAGGGAGTTAGGCAGAAAATAATGAAAATGTGTCGAAAGTCTGGTATTGCTTGCTCTCCTTAAAGAAGGAGGCATGCAGTTACAGAGTTCAGAACAGCAGTGTTCGTTACAAATGCGATAGTAAAGAGAGAGTGATGCAACATTGTGGCGAAGAGAGAGGGATTGAAGGCAGTCAGTTAGAGGTGGGGAATTGATGAGACGAAAAGCCTTTGATTCCATCCGGTCAAGTAGAGCAGTGTGGGTTCAGCCACTCCATACATAAGAAGTGTACTCTATACAGAAACGGACGAGACCCCTGTACAGAGACAGCAACTGACTGAGGATGAAGAAACTGCGGAGTCGGTATAACACACCTAACCTCTTAGAAGAAGTTTTAGAGAGAGAGAGAGAGAGTATATGTGATCTTTCCATGAAAGATCACGAAAAAAGGAAACACCAGGAATGTTGAGATACCATTGAACGATTGAGTTGTGTATTGTTAAAGATAAGGGGATACTCGGGTGAAAGGTTGTGACAAGTAGACAGATTAAGGAACTGAGTTTTTGTGGCATTGAAAGCTACAAGGTTTTCTCGGAACCAATCAGACATGGTAGAAAGACCAGACGTCAGGTGCACCATAGCTGTCTCGCGCGAATCATGGAGTGACCGTTGAAAGGAACGCTTTGTGAAGTGGATGGAACAGTGAAGAGTGAAATCATGAGCATAGCAGTGGATAGGGCAAGAAGTGCGACTTAAAAGATCATTAAAAAATAAAAGGGAGAGAGTGGATGACAGGACATAGCCCTGAGGAATACCACTATTAATAGCATTCGGAGAAGAACAGTGGCCATCGACAACCGCAGCTATAGATCGGTCAGAAAGGAAATCAGAGATAAAGGCACAAATAGAAGGATAGAAACCGGAGGAGGGCAGTTTAGAAATTAAAGATTTATGCCAGACTCTATCGAAAGCGTTTGATATGTATATCACGATAGAAAAGGTTTCACCCAAATCCCGAAAGGAGGATGATCAAAAGTCAGAGAGACATGCAAGAAGATCGCCAGTAGAACGTTCTTTGCAGAACCCATACTGACGATCTGAAAGTAGGTTGTGAGTAGAGGTGTTTAAGAACTTTCCTATTAAGTAGAGATTAAAAAACTTGAGAAAGGCAAGAAATCAAGTCAGTTGCTGGAGGGTTGAGAGCGGTCTCACCCAGCAGCGCCCACAGGATTTTCTGACAGGAGGGGAGCACTTCCACTACGTTATCTGGGATCAAGTAAAGATAATCCCTCCCAACAGAAAAGGGAGGGACTATCTTTACTTGATCATTTTTTGGGAGGGATGATCTTTACTTGATCATTTTTTGGGAGGGATGATCTTTACTTGGTAAAGTTGGTAATACCGCTTTACCGCAATACCGCTTTAATTAAAGTCTTTGGATCAAGTAAAGTTAAGCACCCCCAACCTTTTTTAGTTAGCTTTATAAGGCTAACTAACGAAAATATCACGACCTAACCTAACCAATCGTCAAGGGCGTACAGTTGACCTAACGATTGATTAGGTTAAGTCGTGATATTTTCGTTAGTTAGCCTTATAAAGCTAACTAAAAAAGGTTGGGGTGCTTATCTTTACTTGATCCATTGTAATAAATGAATTTTAATAAATTTTGTTTTCAAATAAATCATTTTTTAAAAAAAGATTCTCTTAATTTTTATCCTTATGTCAGACTGCTTCACTTTACTTTACTTTCTGGGAGGGATTATCTTTACTTGGTCATTTTGGGGAGGGATTTGCTTTACTAGTGTGACCTGGGAGGGGTTATCTTTACTTGATCCGTTATCTGTATATATATATATATATATATATATATATATATATATATACATAGTAAACCCTCATTATTCGCGGTAGATGCGTTCCACTCGCGCCGCGAATAAGGGAAATCCGCGAATACGCCATACTCCATTGATTTTGTGCCTAATGTACAGGAAGATGGTTCATATCCTTGCCTTTTAGTGCTCGCGGGCGGGCTGCCTTATGAATTAAGCCAGGCTTCACCATGTGACCTGCAGCACTGGCACAAAAGAGAAGAGTTACACGATCTTTTGCGGCTTTGAATCCCGATGCATGACGCTCCTCCTGACTAATGTGATGGCAATTTCTTCCAAAAAAGGGCAGTCTCATCGGCGTTAAAGACCTGTTCAGGCTTATACCCCTGAAATCTTGACATTGTGCAGCGAAAAACGTTTTTTGAATCTTTCAAACCAGCCTTTACTAGCTACAAAGCTTGATTCGGGAGTGGTGCTCGTTCCTTCTCCTCCGTCGGCGGCCTTGAAACAGTAACCGCGAATAGCGAGGGTTTACTGTGTATATATATATATATATATATATATATATATATACAATAATGGTAATTTATATAGGATATTTAAGATAACACCTTACTGTATAAGTAATCTCGAGTATTTATACTGGTATAAGTTAAACAAAAGCAATGAAAGTACATTAACACATAGATAACAATTTGATATAAAAAAAAATGTCAGCTATTGCAAGTAAATATAAAGTTGTTTCACCAACGTAAAAAAAATTCGAGACAAAAATACAAATTTTGTGGGTAAATTATTTGCTGTCGCTTACTTTATTACACCAATAATTGCAAAAATGCGTAAATTTTAGATTCAAACAAGGCTGTATATGTTACAGTCAAAGTGTGTAACCAGCCATTTCGCGTAATGGCTGAAACTTTTAGTCATTTCGCGAAATGGCTGTTTCACTTGGACATTTCGCGAAATGACTAAAATCTTCAGCCATTACGCGAAATGGCTGAAATTCTACCTTGGGCATTTCGTGAAATGGCTAAAATGACTTTTGTCATGAATTCATAGAAATAAACATCACAATAAAATTGGAAACCTTTATTTAACTAACTAAATCTTCTAAAACATACATGCATCCACAGGTCTGTTCAAATAAGTGAGAAACACTCTTCAAATACACATTTGAACACATTTGAACACATTTGAATTTGAATTTTCAATAGAGAGGTTTTCAAATACTAACCGGGCCTTCAATGTTATTCCGATGTCCGCCATTGAAGGCCCGGTTAGGTCAACTGTATGCCCTTGACAATTGGTGAGGTTAAGTCGTGCTATTTTCGTTAAAACTAACGAAAATAACACAATTTAACCCAACCAATTGTCAAGGACATACAGTTGACCTAACCGGGCATACAGTTGACTTAACTGGGCATATGATCTTGTACGAAATAACCAAGGTGGAATTTCAGCCATTTCGCGTAATGGCTGAAGATTTTAGTCATTTCGCGAAATGACCAAGTGAAACAGCCATTTCGCGAAATGACTAAAAGTTTCAGCCATCACGCGAAATGGCTGGTTACACACTTTGACTGTAACATATATACATTTAACGGTGTAAATAATCATTAGATGGTATCATTATCGTATATTTTCGGTAGATTTTCTGTGTTGTTTTATAATTTTGGTAGATTCTTATATTTTATCAAAGAATTTCTGATTTTTCGTATCAACTCATAATTTCAGTAAAAATCCAAAAAATTTTGGTAACTAATTTTTGTCGATAATCATAATTGATTCTTATTTCTGTTCATTTCATGTAGATATCTGCTTATAGGAAAAAGTTTCATACGAGTACAACAGTATATATAATAGCAATATTTATATACATATTATGGACGACGTGGGAGGCACGTGTCCAAGTGCCCTCCTGCTGGCGCTACTGGTCTCATCCTTTTTTGGGACAGAATGAATGAACCTAGGCAGGGTATCAGCGCAGAAGCACAGTTCTTGAGAACAACAAGAGGGGCACCATCAGGACCTTACGCCTTCCTGAAGTTGAGACCAGATAGGGCAGAAAAAAAACATCTTTGGAAGAGATTCTAGCTTTAGACATAATTAAGTCAGGGGAGGAAAAACATGGAGGAACAGCGATGGAATGGTCCAAAAGTGAGCTGAGGCGAAAGTTTGAGCGAGAGTTCAGCTTTATTTGGAGAAGAGACGGCAACTGAGCTGTCAGAGTGGAAAAATGGAGGAAAAGAAGTAAAATGGTTGGAGATGTTTTTGGCTAGGTTCCAGAAAGAGCGAGAAGACTTAGAATTCTATAAGTTTTCATATTTTTGTCTGATTAAAGAATTTTTGGCGAGTCGAAGAGCAGATTTTGCACGATTCCTGGCAGAAATATAAGCAGAACGAGAGTCAGAAGTTGGTACCTTCTGAAAGCCTCTTCTCTGTTGCGGATAGCATTAGAACAAGCAAAGTTAAAGGTGGTGGTGAACAGTGAAGTCATGTGAAATGGCGATTTCAGCGAAAGGAAAGTAGGATAGTTATTGAGTTTGGATAGGAGAAATAGGAGAAAGGTAGACAGCGTAGATGTATTCAGTTTGAGATAGAATAGAATAGAATAGATTGGCATGTAAGCCGTAGCCAGACGATGTCAAGTAGAATTCGGAAGAGTCAAGTTAGGTCGTTGCATATCAATACGCAACATTCACCTTTGTAATGAAAATGAGTATAAAGAAAGTCGGAGGGTACAGAAAATGGGGCGCTGTCAGTCTTCCCAGTTAAACAGATTGGAAAATTGAGGAGAGGTGAATGTTGAAAAAGTTTATGAAAAGTGAATCAAGCAGAGGTTTAGGACATCTCGAATGGGTAGAAGCAGAATCAGCCCCGCTGCTTTAGTCTGCGCTCCCAGTACCAGCCGCGCGGAAGAAGACGCGGGGAAATTTATGGTCTCCTCCCCAGGGTACTCTGAGGCTCTTGAAAACGATGCCATTTTTTATTTTTTTTTTAAATTTTGAAAAGATTATGTAGTGTGTAAGATATATATATATATCTATATATATATTATATATATATATATATTATATATATATTATATATATATATATATATATAGTGAGGAACAGAGGGAGAAGTATGTGCTTGAGAGCATGCTGGACTACTCACAGGAGAGATAAGACACGGTAAAAGATCAGCTAAGGAGGAAAGTGAGAGGAGAAACGGGAGTTCCAGCACCCCATGTCTCCTGTCTAACGTCCCTCCAGCCCCAGAGTACTTCTCTGGTCGATTGGTGTCTATAGTCTCCTCCCTATTGTTGTTGTAAACAAGTATTTTTTTGTATACATTTATGTTAAGTCAAATTCTTAGAATATATTAATTCCTGACAACCATTAATTAAGTATTTTTCTCGTTTTCATGCGCAGTTCCATTGGTGCCAGTTTAATACTACAAGCACGATCGTTCCACCTTGGAAAAATCACGTCACGAAAATAGTGACGTGCATGTTCGTTCTTGAGTGTGTTTTCTCAATCCCTCATTTCCTAGCTCTCATTTTTAAAGGAAAAGGATCTTGGTCACGTTTGTGGATCTTTTTGATAGCTTTTTATTTCTTGAGATTTTGCATCAACCCTTTTGTCTATATTTGCAGTTGTCATCGTTACAAGGAAGACTGTCTTCGCGTTTTAAATCGTATCGGATGCATAATACAGGTGGCCCTCAATGGTAATAGCAATGAGGGAACTGATGCATCCATTCATTTCTCTAGAGAGGCATAGTATTTGATTAGAACATGAAAATTCATGTAAATAATTATTCAATCACCCAATGATTAATCATTCCTATATTTCTATTTCCAAACACAAACTTAAAATAAATCTTCACTCCTGGACAGAGAAACTAAGACTCGATCATTTATGTACAAAAGGGGATAACCCATCTACAGTATATCATTCACATCAAGTTAATGAATTGTGTAAATAATTTATCTGATCTAAAGTTGGATTCAAGCTCTCTTCATTACAAAGTCTTCCATGAATGAAAGGGATAGCTTGTAAACTGTGTACATAATGTAAATTTAGCTGAGACTTCAATATATGTATTTTGTAAATAGATTAATTATTTTTAGCTGACATGAAATTGTCATGTAAAATGTCATCGTAAAATATAAATACAGATGACCAGGGAAGACACAACCTAAGGGGAACTGGAAGGTGTGAGTGTGTTTCTAAAACCTTCGCTGGCTCTTCCTGAGTATATATTGAATTTTATGCAAATTATTCTAGAACAGACATCATCCCATATATATATATATGTGTGTGTGTGTAAATATATACCCCTCCCCCCACCATTTCTTACTGCTTTTACAATGTGCTCAGTTCCCATGGAAGCTGAAACCCATTCACGAATGAAACATTTTGTGGTAATATGGTGATGAGTTTGGCATTTGTGCATGACATGGAAAGCAATTGTAGCAACCTTAAATTTAGAAGTCAGTAATACGAGATATTTTAGCTGTAATTTATAAGTATGTATAATTTTTTAATGTATAAAGTTAGGACAAATTTAATTGTAATAAAACATGAATATTTACCTAGATATTGTAAATTTGTAGAAATAGAGTAATTTAAGCAATAATGATGAATATTTATATTGCGGACGTTTTGGGAGCAAAACGTGTGAATTGCGTCTTATAAGAAAATTACCGAAAGGAACCTTTTTCCGCACTATTTTTCCTGTTATATTAATTAAAATATAATATGTTTTTCTCAGACAATCTTCTCATTTTAATATATCATCATCATAATAATTATTAAGTTAGAAAATTTCAGATTAGGCACATGCAGTAAAATATAAGGACCAGATAATCTAATGTAATCTATGTTAATTATTATTTTTTATCCGTTGCAACCAGGGCCGTAACTAGGGTTTAGAAATTAGTGAGGTCCAGATTTTTTTCGAGCGCGGCGGGACGAGCAAAATTCAGACCAAAATGACATCTACAAACACAACCCAAGCTATACACTAAACACAAAACACAAAACGCTCGATGCTCCCTCTTTTCAAAAGAAAAGCGGTAATATGCGTTTCATACACGGAGAACGGTTCAGTCTCTTTTTTTTTTTAGGAAATAATTACCGAGGTCCGGACCTCGGTGACCTCATAGGTAGTTACGGCCTTGGTTGCAACGTAAAGGTCGTGTGATAGTAGGGACCTACGACTGAACCTGGATTCAGAATCAAGAATGGCTACAAAATCGAAAACGGTACATTAGTCTCCCATTCAACCACTTATATCAGTAGGGTGTGTCAATTTTAGTAAAGTCAACAATTCAAAAAACTACTAGTGACCAAATGATGCATTTTTATGTGCTAAACCGAAATATGGCTTTAAAATCCAGATTTGACCCTAGCTACTTATATTTGAAGTTGAAGTTTACGAAAAATCAGCAATTTTTGCAAGTATTTTTTTATTGTATATAACTACATTTTACATACATTACATACAATTAAAGACATTTTGATTGTATTTCAATATTAAAACTTAGAAATATAAATAGGTTTCTTGAACTTTGCCAAGGATGCCATATCTGCCTTGCTCTTGTTCCTGGACATGACTCCCTGCTGGCCACCTGGCCACTGATGTACGCCTCCCTCCTCTCTTGTGAGTAACATGTTGTGCTGCTTCAGTTTCATCCTTACACACTCTCTACTGACTGTGTGTGTGAGGCCATGCAGGAACTTCCACTGGTCTATCCAAAAACTCCTTGATTGCAGCAGTGGGAGGAGCAGGTCAGAGGAGGGTCAGTCCGCCAGAGTTCAGTCAATAAGCTCCGAGAGTTTGGTGCATCTGGATTGATGTCAGAGTCTTCCTGGGTCTGACACTGCAGTCTCCTACCTGTGTGTCCTCATCTCCTTCACCTCTGATTTCCAGTAATTTAGGTGTATCAATTTTAGTAAAGTCAACAATTCAAAAACTACTAATGCTCAAATGATGTCATATTATCTAGCAAACTTAGAAATATCTTTAGTGTTTAAAAAGCCATTTACCTACTTATATTTGACCATAAAGGTTTGAAATATAACCTAAATATGACTGTAGCATCGTATATCAATGTGCCATTGATATGTGTGGTCAACTTTGGTTATTTTTGGTGTGCAGTATGGTTTCTAAGTTTCATATAGTCACAAATGCTGGAGTTTTGATTGTGAATGCATAAGTAGAGGAGGCAGGGAGGAGAGAGGAGGACAAAGACTTCATACCAAACTAAGTCTGGTATGAAGTCTTCGTCCTCCTTCGTCCTGGTCAAATATAAGTAGGTAAATGGCTTTTTTAAACACTAAAGATATTTCTAAGTTTGCTAGATAATATGACATGATCTGAGCATTAGTAGTTTTTGAATTGTTGACTTTACTAAAATTGACACACCCTAAATTACTGGAAATCAGAGGTGAAGGAGATGAGGACACACAGGTAGGAGACTGCAGTGTCAGACCCAGGAAGACTCCTGACATCAACCCAGATGCCACCAAACTCTCGGAGCTTATTGACTGGAACTATGGCGTGACTGACCCTCCTCTGACCTGCTCCCTCACCACTGCTGCAATCAAGGAGTTTCTGGATAGACCAATGGAAGTTCCTGCCTGGCCCTCACACACACAGTCAGTAGAGAGGTGTGTAAGGATGAAACTGAAGCAGCACAACATGTTTACTCACAAGAGAGGAGGGAGGCGTACATCAGTGGCCAGGTGGCCAGCAGGGAGCTCATGCCCAGGAACAAGAGCAAGGCAGACATGGCATCCTTGGCAAAGTTCAAGAAATCTATCTATATTTCTAAGTTTTAATATTGGAATACAATCAGAATGTCTTTAATTGTATGTAATATATGTAAAATGTAGTTATACACAATAAAAAAAAATACTTGCAAAAATTGCTGATTTTTCGTAAACTTCAACTTCAAATATAAGTAGCTAGGAGGGGTCAAATCTGGATTTTAAAGCCATATTTCGATTTAGCACATAGAAATGCATCATTTGGTCACTAGAAGTTTTTGAATTGTTGACTTTACTAAACTTGACACACCCTATTATATCAGACCCAAAGTTAATGTCGCTTCACTTCGCTGATCTTGCTGGAAGACATTTATGCTTCCCAATTTAAAATATATCGATACATGTATCATATAATGCACGTCAGTAATACTAAAAAAAAATCCTTAAAAACAGTTTACATTCAGGTCTTTTAAAAAGAATGTGGTCATAAGGAATGAAAAAAACGCTTTTCAATTTTGTTTAGTTTATATGACAGCTAAAAGCCAACATAAGATGTATACCCTTCACAAATAAATATCTCAATACTGTACTATAATGTGAAATGATATTCAGAATGTAAATAGTTTAATGTAACTAGTAGGATTTGTTTATATTTATGCTGTTCCAACACTTTCGATGTACAGCATCGCTAAATGTACAATTCTGTATTAATTGGAAATAAAGACTAAATATGTGATATCATTGTGACGTCAGAAACAAAATTCGTTTCATTTTTCTTTATGGACACATTATATGGCTAAACAACTGCAGCAAAATAATTATAAAACTATGTTGTAAATTCTTCACATTTTTAATTGAGGAAGTATATTTGGCAATACGAGTATTTCAGAGGTTATCACTCAAAGAGTGAATTTGACTTACTTCAAAAAACTATCAACATGGAGAGACAAAGTGCTTATCATGAAACAACACAAAGTATGAGAGGAGGCTTTATAGGAATGATAGAGGCTGGATCATCCATTAATGAAATTGCTGAACGTATCAATGTTCATAAAAAAACAATAAAGCGCTGGGTTGCACAGTACCATACTGAAGGAAGTATTTTTACCAGACCAAGATCTGGTCACCCTCGTAGAATTTCTGACGCTCAGGGTGCAGCTGTTGTAGGTATTATGCAACATTATCGTAACCAAACGGTGAAAATCATTAATAATGGTGTGTATACTGTCTGTATAACCTTAATATGCGTACTTGTTTTGACTATTATATGAAAATTTATGAATAAATGTCAATAAAAGTATAAATATAGTTTATCATTAAATGTTGGTGGAAACTATAAGCTAAATATTATTGTTATAACAATAATAATAATAATAATAATATTAATAATAATAATTTTGAAGAGCAATATATATATATATATATATATATATATATATATATATAATATATATACATATATACATATACTGTATATTACTGTTCAAAAGTTTTGGAAACTCCAATGGTATACAAATATTTATAGCCATCACTCGGTCGTATATGTATGATACATTTTGAATGGGGCAGCAGAGTATAAAACATGTACAAATATATGTTATTATTTTAATGAATAATTACATTTGTCAGTATTTAGTATGTTCCCCTTTTGCCCTTATAACAGCTTGGACTCTGTTAATAATACTGTCAGTGTATTTCTTTATCACTGTTGGTCGAATATTTATCCAAATATTCTGCAGGTGGACACTCACTGGACAGTTGTTCAATGTCAGCTGGCTTCAGTTTAGCCTTCTCAGCGTCTACAGAGTGGTCACAAAGTTCCTTTGCGGTGAAATTACAGCATATCTGTATGTTGCCCTTGTTTTTCATGCAAAGGGACTTTGTGACCACCCTGTACATAGTCCCCTATAGCCGCAACTGGATTCATGTTGGGGCTTTGTGATGGTCTTTCCATAACACTGCCCAACACCAATTTTGCTGATTTAATTCTAACACCTGTTTTTAGGTAACTTTGGTGTGCTGATTTAAAAAATCACCTTAGTTTTTGCCTATCACGTCAGGTTTTCGAGCAATCAAAACGGATATTTTGGAGATATCGCATTTGGCAGGGTTATGCCACAATTTTTTTTCTTTTCAAAAATAAGTTTTTACATACTCAGAATCAGCATGGAAAAGTAAACAATTGTGCAGGGAGTGAACTTTAATATACAATGGTAATATTGACACATAAAGTGATTAAAAGTGTTTAAATAAGCAAAAAATGAATCCATGATCATGACGTCACGCTCACACCTGGGGAAATCACAGATACCCAAGATTTTAATATGTTGTACATGACCTTTAGATTTAATGCACAGATTTGCGTATTCCACAGATAAAATTTTAACAACAAAACAGCTGTTAACAGGTCTCAAAAATCATCAATTTTGATAAGCGCCCTTCATGGATCACCCAAAATAGGCATATTGCATTGCACATTGCACGAAAACCTGATGTGATGGACAAAATCTAAGGTGATTTTTGAAATCAGCACATCAATATTATCCAGAAACAGGTCTTAGAATTAAATCAGCAGCAAAAACCTTTTTTTTGTTGGGCAGTGTAATTTTTAGTTCTCCAACGTCCTCCTTCCCCTTCAAATATGTTTTTATCATCCGTGCTGTGTGTTTGCGGTCGTCATCTTGTTCGAAGATGAACGCTTGTCCAATCAAACGCTTTTCATCTGGTACAGCATATGGGTAAAGAATTCCCTTGTACTTCTCTTTAGTTAGAGTACCATCGATTTTCAGAAGGAAGCCAATTCCAAATGAACTTATGGATTCCCAAGCATTGTTAGATTCTCCACCATGCTTTACAGTTCGTTGCAAGCGCATATTGTTATATCTCTCACCCTGTCGCCATCGTACATACTATCTTCTGTCAGACTCAAAACTTTCAAATTTTAACTCGTTTGTCCACAGAATCTTCACCCAGTCAGTCGATGTCCAGTGGGTATGATCTCGTGCACATTTTACCTTCTTTGATTTGTTTCCTGGTCTCAGGTACGTTTTTTTTGGCAGCAACTCTTCCGTGCAACCCTGCCTCCTGCAATCGACGTTGTATTGTTACGGCCGAAACGTTAGAGTCCCCTGTGGATTAAACTGAATTCTCCAAGCTACGACTCGATTGTCTTCTATCTATTCGGCATGTAACCTTCAAGTACTTGCAGTAGTTCTTTTGTAGTTTTGTAGTTTTTTCTTGGTCTTCCTTTTCGTTGTTTGTCTCTAGTTGATTCTGTTCCATGATGATGATGGCGTTTGATAGTCTCTCACACCCCTTTTACAGAAAAGTCCAGCTTTTTAGTTACTTCTCGAACAGTAAATCTTTCTTCCCTAAAGTCACGATCTTTATACAAATATTTTCTGGTATCTGCCGTGTTGGCATGTGAAAAAATCAGTTGAATCCACCTGTAGAAGAATTCAAGGCACTTATTAGTATTTGATACGTGATGTAGAAAACTGTGAATGTTTATAAAACACATTACATAGAACTATTACTAGTATATTGGAAACACACTATAAACACAAATATTCTGCTGCAGTTAAGCAAAGTCGGTAGCCTAAAATCGATTTTCAATGAAAAGAACGCGGAATAAACCTTAGTCATGCAGTTGTAAGAATGCTTTCAGATATGTAACTGATAACCTTGCAGGTTACTGTTCATATTATGCATGCGTAACGGGGGACAAGTAAAATTAAGCTCTTCAGGAACATTTATTGCCAAATTCTAGATTTTAACTAGAATATGGACCATTTTCTGATTAATTTTAGTGGCGTTTCCAGGCTTGGCATATTTTAAGATGAGCACTTAAAATATGCCAATGACGTGGGGACTGGGGAGTCTACATATCTCTGCTTTTTACAGGCATGCTTGTTCATAGTTATATCTCCACACAGTTTATGAGGGTATATATCTTGTCCTTTGTCAAAAATAAATATTGGACATTTTATTCAGCAATAATTATAGGTTTATTGCTGTTGCCTCCTGCTTCTCGAAACTACTAGAGAAACTTTTGCTACGCCAATTAAATTACTATTTATGGGCATCCCCTTATCAGTTTGGTATTGAAAGGTCCCACTCAACTGATTTGTTTATTAGTAAACCCTCCACATTCGCGGGATTACGTTCCTGGAAAATGTCGCGAATGCGAAAACCGCAAATGTGAAAACCTTAACCCTATGGGAGAAAGGGGATTAGGTGCACTACGTCTGCGGACATGGAAGGGAAGGTGCGTGACGGCCACAAATAAACATACTGTACTGTACTATATAGTAATGTTCCTTTTAGGAGAAATACATTTTTGCCATTTCTGGCGTACTTGTGGCAATACTGGCCCCATATTTGCCTCATTTTTCCTGATGTATCTTACAGATGATTCATTTATGCTGTCTTGGTGCCCCACAGATGCAGCACTTTCGCCACGTGCAAGGCGATCTAATAGCTCTATTTTTTTGTTCAAAGGCATCATATTTTTTGCTTCTTTACACTGGATTCACTTCCCTCGCTCACTTTATGCTGAAGCGGCATGATTAAATGCTGAAATACCTGTACTGAATAAAGAAATTAAAAAACTCAACTACAGTCTGGTAGGACTAGAGTTTGTGTGTAGTTGTTTAATGCCGCCTGAGACGTGCGTTCGGTGCGAGTCTCAGGCGGCGGTAAACAAAGCAAGGTGACGCCGCGGCACACACCAGAGCTGGCAGAAAAAACGTGAGAGACGCCCCACCATCACCCACGAATATGCAAGATTTTATACCGTGGATGTGAAAAAGATACACAGGGAAGGCACCCGCAAATCATCAAAACCGCGAAAACTAAACCCGCGAATGTAGAGGGTCAATTGTATCAAAGAAAATTGTATTTAAATACACTGACAGAAATTCAACTATTTATAATTGTTTTTTGGATATAGGAGATATGATACAGTACATCACAATATTTATTTAGAGAGGACAGAAAAGTTCCCACGAACAGTTGCGCTCATTATTCGTAGGACACGCTTGAGAACAGATAGCGACATGTGGCATATATTTGTTGTGTGTACTACAAACGGTTGTAACATTTATGAATGAATCTGGGTGAGTGAGCGCTGATTGGTTGGTTGACTTATTACCAAATGTCTTTCGAACATAATTATGTCCATTCATCACTCTGGTTTACATATACTAAGGAAACGAATAATTAAATATAAATTCAAGAAGGGGATATACAGTATGTCCCACAGAAAAGTACACCCAACTTTAGATTGTACTAACTCCAAAAATTGAGATATTTTGGATCTGTTTGTTTGATTTAATATAGCAAATTATTCTTTGTTAACGTTCAAATTTATTCATGTTTAAACGAATTAGTGTTTAAGCATCTGCTTTTAACTGAAGGGTACAAAAAAATGGATTGCGCAAAATTGGTCAATGAAAAAATAATGTGCGTGCTATCGATGTAATGAAAAGACAAATACATAATAATAGAGACTTTAACATAATTTTAATAAGATACAAAGCAGATTTTTCTTTATTCCTTATTACAAAAGTTATGCTTAGTTTCGTTTTCTTTCAACATGACCGCCATTCCTATCGATACAAATGTGGAGTCGAGCTCTCATCTTCCACATCACTCTTTTGATAAGATTTGGATTGTCTTTTAATAAGTTGATTTCAGCTGTGATGCGAGTCCTCAAATCATCTAAATCAGGGGTCTTCAACCTGGGCGGTAGCGCCCACTAGCGGGCTCACATTAAAGGTAATTAAACATTTATTTCATTATTTATTTTATCGATTATATTGATTTATTCTTTTTGATCTAACGTGGGCGATAAGCTTTTTTAGTTTTCAAAAAATCGTAAAAGTGGGCGGTGAACAAAAAAAAGGTTGGAGACCCCTGATCTAAATTGATAGGTTGTGATGCAAATACTCTATTTTTCAAATGACCCCATAAAAAGTAATCACACGGGATCAAGTCAGGGCTTCTGGGAGGCCATTCAATGTCATGGCCTTATTACAAAAGCATAACTTTTGTAATAAGGAATAAAGAAAAATCTGCTTTGTATCTTATTAAAATTATGTTAAAGTATCTATTATTATGTATTTGTCTTTTCATTACATCGATAGCACACACATTATTTTTTCATTGACCAATTTTGCGCAATCCATTTTTTTTGTACCCTTCAGTTAAAAGCAGATGCTTAAACACTAATTCGTTTAAACATAGGCTGACCATATTTCCTTGAGACAAAAACGGGACATTGGGATGGCAAAAAAGGGACGGGGGTTATGTAATATTCTGTATTCATGAAAAAGTAAGTACATAAACATATTGAGTTTACAATTATTCTTCAGTGACAGAACCCATACAGAACCCATAAAAAAAACGGTACTGTCCCGTTCAAAACGGTACGTATGGTCAGCCTATTTAAACATGAATAAATTTGAACGTTAACAAAGAATAATTTGCTATATTAAATCAAACAAACAGATCCAAAATATCTCAATTTTTGGAGGAGTTAGTACAATCTAAAGTTGGGTGTACTTTTTTGTGGGACATACTGTATATTAACAAGGGGGATGTCAATGAAGTGAATAAAAACACGGTCTTGTAAAAACTCAAAAAAGACTTTCGGATGTGATGACAGTGTTCATGGTATTGGCAAGCCTGTCATCCTGAACGAACTGAAGTTTCACTGTATAAAAACAGAGCCGTTGGTAGGCATTATTGCGTCCTGAACAAATGTCATAGTTTTATTTTCTGTAATTCTCTCCTTCGAGGTGAGAGACCGCCAAGAGTCACAGCTGCAGTGGTTCAACATTTAAGTTGTAACATGGAACTTATTAATACAAAACAATTATATGCATTTATGATACTGCCTCAATACTAAACATTCTTCGTTTCTAAATAATGTTTCTCTCAATGACTCTTTATTACTATATTAGTGTTGCTGATCGAAAAATAGCATTTGCTCCGGATATAACAATACTGTTATTTTTTATTTTATTGGGTTCAGAATCCCAGCTGAGCCGTGAACGGCCAAGCTCTGAAGGGCCAGTTCAACCTACAGCCCAAATTAAGCTAGACTAAAAACTTACGGACTTGGAGGTCCTATTAGGTCCTACCTCAGGGTTGCTGACTCGATGTGGGCCCACCTTAGGCCTCAGTTGCATAAAATTAAGATAAAAAACAAAAGAGGCACTATTTATGGTCTTTTTAAACCTTGCAACAATACAACCTGCACCATTGCACGATGCAACAATCTTGTATCTAAACAACCAAACTGAATTGCAAGAGAGCTCTCTATAAGACCACGCCCTGTACGTGCCGCATTCAACAAACGAGTAGGCAGGACGCGCAGTGCCCCAAAATAATGATGCCACAAGAGTGCCCAAACAATGATGCCACAAGAGCCCAAAAATGCTAGCTCTAAATTAAGTGAATTTTTCACTAACCTTACAATTATGAGATGGATATATACACACCTTAACTTAATATATACAAGCAATGCTGCATCAATCAGCTTAGTCATCATATCGCCTTGGGACAACAATGGCTCTTCCTCTTCTAGATTTTCTAACAAATGCCATACCAGTGGTATCCATTCAGCTGTCGTCCATTTGCCAATTGGAAGATTTTCTAAGCAGTGACGTATGAAATCTACGGATACCCATCAATCTGGTAATGTTATAATGTTATTAAAATTTAATATGCATCAAAACATTGTTTTTTCATTCATAAACAGCCTATATGTGTATTTATATATATCAGGTGTTTGCTCTGTCTTTGTTATAACAAAATAATATCTGAATCTATGTTCATTATTAAATGTAAACAAATAAATAAATTTGGAATTTGCTCAGGGCGCAATAATGCCTACCAACGGCTCTGTTTTTATACATTGAAACTTCAGTTCGTTCAGGATGACAGGCTGACAGGCTTGCCAATACCATGAACACTGTCATCACATCCGAAGTTTTTTTTTCAGTTTTTACAAGACCATTTTTTTATTCACTTCATTGACATTCCCCTTTTGTTAACATATATCCCCTTCTTGATTTATATTTAATTATTCAGAATTATTTAATTATTCATTTATGTTTCCTTAGTAATATGTAAACGAGAGTGATGAATGGACATAATTATGCTCGAAAGACATTTGGCAACGAGTCAACCAACCAATCAGTGCTCACTCACCAAGATTCATTCATAAAATGTTACAACCCTTTGTAGTATACACAACAAATATATGCCAGGTGTCGCTATCTGTTCTCAAGTGTGTCCTACGAATAATGAGTACAACTGTACACACTAAACATATTGAAATTTTGTTATAATCATCAATCATTTATGGTTAGATGGAGCAACATA
Organism: Bathynomus jamesi; assembly: GCA_023014485.1. Lineage (NCBI taxonomy): Eukaryota > Metazoa > Arthropoda > Malacostraca > Isopoda > Cirolanidae > Bathynomus > Bathynomus jamesi. Next base: position 33,087 of record JAJOZX010001886.1, on the reverse strand, counting down.
TTTTCCGAATGTTTTGGTTCCTTCTGCAAATTCCTCCTTGCTTTCTCCTCTGTTGTTTAATCTGTATATTGATGGTTTAAATGCTTCACTTAATGAGACGAAAGTTGGATATTGTATAGATAACATAAGGATAAATCATTTAATTTATGCTATTGATTTGATATGGTTTTAATAAGTCCTTCTGTTAAAAGTCTGTGTTGTCTTTTAAAAACCTGCGAATTATATTCAGAGAACCACGACATTATATTTAATGTCAGCTGGTACAGTATTAGTTTTAAAATGAGAGGTGAACCAGTAGAGAAAGTACAAGAGTAAGTATTTCGGTCAAATTATCATCATCTCCTTGAGTGATGACCCAGATATAAGAAACAATATCGAAGCCTCCGTGCTAAAACAAAAATGAATACAAAGAGCTTCCAGATTCTGTACAAGTGAAGGTAAACAACCCTTTTTCGTATCTTTTGGACGAATATATTTAGGCAAAAACACTGGATGAATTATAAAAAAGGTTGGTAAAATCCTATTTTAATAAGGTAAATTAAATACCAAAAACGATGCTGTTTAATAATATTATGTACCTATACTATGAAAATAGTATATCCAGTTTAATTTTTGAAAATAAATGTTTTTGGAATCACTTTTGAATTTACCGTATTAATCTAGGTTTGGGATTTAATTTAGTGACTGCCCGGTTAGGTCAACTGTACGCCCTTGACGATCGGTTAGGTTAAGTCATGATATTTTCGTTTAAACTAACGAAAATATCACGACTTAACCTAACCAGGCATTCAGCTGACCTAATCGGGCATTTAATTAACCTAACATAGTGTAGTAATATTCGATGTGGATCGACAATTGTTGAACGTGCACATGGTCTTCCAGCCATCTTTAATTTATCGTATTAAAATAGGATTTTACCAAATGGTTTTAGCAGAACCCTAAATTTACTTTATAAAAGATCTTTCAACAAACAAAATCTCAATATGTTTAGTGTGTACAGTTGTACTCATTATTCGTAGGGCACTCTTCAGAAAGGATAGCGGCACTGGCATATATTTGTTGTGTGTACTACAAAGGGTTGTAATATTTTATGAATGAATCTGGGTGAGGGAGCGCTGATTGGTTGGTTGACTCATTGCCAAATGTCTTTCGAACATAATTATGTTCATTCATCACTCTCGTTTACATATTGCTAAGGAAACATAAAAGAATAATTAAATATAAATAAGTTACCTCCATCTCTATTTACTCTCGTTTACATATTGCAAAGGAAACATAAAAGAATAATTAAATATAAATAAGTTACCTCCATCTCTATTTACTTGTCACTTTTCTGTTGTTGTTTGTGCAATTAAAGTTATTAGCATTTCTTCCATTGTTTTATCTTCTACGACCAGGCTTGTTCAACATACGGCCCGCCAAAGATTTGTATCAGGCCCAGCTGGCGGATACTGAAAATTCATTATCTAATGTCATTTTATTTCAATAAAATTTTATCTAAAATTTGCACACTGGCCCTAGGTGTGGGTCATTAATTGAAATATGACCCTTCATGAAAAAAGGTTGGACACCCCTGCTCTACGACTGTCTTCCACTCTATCTGTGGCATTTGCGATCTGATTTCTTCCCAATTTATAGTCTTAGAGTTTTGATTAAAAATTTCAAATTTGCTCCTTTCTTCAGTATGAGAATTTTCTTTCAGTGCTCTCGCCATAGTGGATACCTCGATATTTGTTGGTTATTTTAATATCATTGAAGAAGTTGGTGTTATTCGTGAATACCAGATCCAGGCAGTTATTTCTTCTGGTGTTATCTGTTATCTCCTGTGTTAACAAATTCATCTGTCAGAGCTATCAACATTTTCGCTTGTTCCTGATCCTCTTGTGCCGTTTTGTCATTCAGCTCGAGAAATTCTGCGGGAGGAACCCCCGTCGAAGGCGCCGTTACTGCTACCCTGGTGCAAGGGTGGAGGATATAACTAATCGTGTCGATTTTTTTACAGACGGAACCTCTGAAGACACAACGTATGTTATTCACGTCGATACTAATAACGTTCTAAATTCTAGATCCGAAGAGCTGCTGGCTAGGTACAGAGACTTACTAGAGTGACTAAAGGAAAAAGCCAATAAGATTATTTTAGCATGTTTACTTCCTCAAAATATCCAATGTAACGAGTTCTACAGCAAGGCGACCTATATTAACAATAACCTAAAGTCACTTCGTCAACAGGAAGTTGTTGTTCCTCGGAGATGGACTTCACCGTAATGACATTAGAGCTGCGCGTTTAGGAAGACTATTTCATAATACTGTTTCTTCTTTTCAGGCTGCCGTAACTCGAACGGTCCCGGCGTAATTCCCTTAAAATACCCTTGCGCGCGCGAAGGTATCGCGGTTATAAACAATTTGAAGGTTCTATCCTTAAATGCTCGTAGCCTACGAAATAAAATAAACGATTTTTTTTCTTTAATTGCTTGTAAAGACTATGATTTAATTGCGATAAATGAATCCTGGCTTAGCACTGAAACACGTGACTTTGTAGGGGAGTATCAAATTAGAGGTTATAGACTTTTTGTTAAATACAGAATAGGTAGGCGAGGAGGCGGTGTTATGTTGTATATCAAAGATAATATTGCGAACGTTATAGAAGTAAAGCACACAATTCCAGAACCGATAGATTCGACTACAGCAGAACTTAAATTGAACTATTTCAAACTTCTTGTTGCCGTTATATATAGGCCCCCTAATCAAATAGCTGATACGGACGAAACGTTATATATATATATCGTGAACTTAAGAGAATAATAGGTAGTGAGCAGGCTTTAGTTATGGGTGACTTTAATTGCGCCAACGTGGATTACGATACAATGCAGGGAGACGCGGAAGGTAATCGTTGTTAATTTTCTCCAGGATAGCTTTCTTATTCAAAAGGTTGGGGAACCTACGAGGTTCGACAGTATTTTAGATTTAGTAATAACTACGGACGATAGGCTAATTACTGATCTTCAAGTAATAGAACCGTTAGGCAATAGCGACCACAATATGGTAGAGTTTGTCCTCTCAGTAAGTCACTCGAAACCAGCTAACTCGACTAAAATTCTTAACTTCCAGCATGTAGACTTTTGTAAATTTAGAAATGAATTGTCACACGTCAATTAGGAAAACGTAATGGGGATCTCCAATGCAAAAATAATGGAATCGTTTGAAACAGTATTTAGGACTATAAATGGGGAATGTGTACCGTACAAGATTAAGCGTGGGAAAGTAAATAACAAGCCCTTGTGGTTTACTTCTAGAGTAGAGAATATTATGAGTAGTAGAATAAGGCTTATAGGCTACATAAGTGCGATAAAGACAATTTGTGGTTACGAAACAACTACATATCTCTAAGGTGTGAAGAGAAAAGCGCAGTGGTAGGCACCGTTAACCAAAAAGTTAACTTCGTTAACCGCTAATCCGTTAACGTTAATCCGTTAAACATGTAACGGAAGTTACCGATAAACCGTTAACGTTAACTTTTATTATAAAAAAAATGAAAAACACAATATATATATAATTTAATTTTCCCTCTTCTTCTCGTTCTCCATTTTGTCCATGAGATGCATGTTGCCCTTCATGAAAATTAGCATATCAAAGTTTTCATCAGACAGGGATGATCTCTTGGCCCTCAGGATGTCCTTGCCCATAGAGAACAAACGCTCCACTGCAGCACTGGAGGGGATGGCTGTGTTGAACTTGATGAACAAGTCCACCAACACTTGCTCACCCAAGAAGGCAGCATCTGTCAGCAAGTCCTTGGAGTTGGTCTCCAGCCAGGTCTTGACCAAGTTCTGGGCCTTGCCCTTGAGTGACCTGTGGCTTCTGCTGCTCTCTTTTGTCTGGATGACAGCACTGAAGAAGTCATCCTCCTCCTCCTCGTTGTTGCTGCCCACTTCGTTGGACTGCTGCTTCATGGCCTCCTCGACTGTACCCTCCATGCTTTTCCTCACCCTGGCGACCTTGGTGTTGTCATACTTGTCCAACCAGATGAGGCGAAACCTGGGATGGAAGGCAGCAGCCAGCTGGCATTCGTCATCCTCCAGGAGGGGCCCAAACCTTTTGTCGATGCCTGCCAAAAGTGCGTCGACCAAAGCGCTGCAGTAGACGAGGCCCTTGGACTTCAAGTCACATTTACTTCTCAACGCCATCTATTATCTCATAAAGAAACTAATTCACATTGGGACTTGAAAGTACCGGCAGGATCAACCGGGTAGAAAAATAATTATGGAGATTTTAAAGATGTGGTACCTAGAAGTACCGCCAGGACATAAAGGGTTAAGGTGAAAACGCTCCCATTGTAAGACATCAATTGACTTAATTTATGTCATCAGTGACATGAGAATTGAAATTTTACCTGATCAGTTTTATGGTTCTTGAAATGTATCAAGGAGACTACTAATAAGCAGAGCTGGGCACTTGCGGTTTTTTTTGCGGTACTGCGGTACTACTACCGCACTACCAAACCGGTACCGCATAACGCAAAGGATCGTTGAAAGTACAGCAGTACAGCTACCGCATTCAAATTTCCCGCGGTACTTTCCGCGGTACCGACAAACACGGTAGTACCGCAGTACCGCAAAAAAAACCGCAAGTGCCCAGCTCTGCAGTAATAAGGTACTCACAGACATATTATAAATATACATGACTTACTTGACAACGATTATTTTTAAATATTCACTAGCACAAACATGTTGCGCAAGAGACAGACTGCAAATGAAACGAATGTAGTTATTTGTTGTAATTGTTACATATATATTATTGAAAGTGCCTTAAAATGCTCGTGATATTTCTCGAAAGAAGTTGAACATTCAACTCAAATGGCAAATCTTTCCGCCTGATTTTACAGTCGACCATGTTTTGCTCAAACCAATGCCATAAATAACTACCATATTTGGTAAGACACAAATTGTGGCGACGGAAACAAATATATCGCCTGATTTTGCACTGCGGAAATGGAAATTCGTTCATCACTATTAACAGTGGCGGATTAATTGCGCACCTGCTCAGCACTGAAAATAATAGAAACTTTTAAACGTTTATTTATGAATTTTTTGGGTTAACGGACTTGAGTTAACGGAAGTTAAATGTAACGGAAGTTAATTAGTCCGATAATGATTTTCAAAGTTAACTTAAAAGTTAAATCGTTAACGAAAAAGTTAACTTCGTTAATTAACGATTAACGGATTAACGGTTTGTGCCCAGCTTTGGAAAAGCGTAATAAAAAAGTCCAAGCGTTGAAATCTCCATAGCTCGTGACGGTAAAGAAACCACCAAGCAATTCTTTCAATACGTCAATAATAGGAATCCAATAGTGTCTCCTGGGGCCGTGAAAAATTCTGACGGAGAGCTAGTTTCTGAAAACAAGGAAATGGCTACCCTGCTAAACGAATTTTTTACGTCAGTTTTCACAACAGAAGATGTAACAAATATCCCCTACGGTCATAGACATAATACCTTTTGACAATGGTCATACTTTAGATAATATTGTGGTTAGTGAAAATGCATAAATCACCAGGGCAGGATTCCAAATATCCCATACAACTAAAAGAACTAAAAGAAAGCATTGTTATGTCGCTAACAAAGATTTTTAATGCGTCTATTTCCGAGGGGTACGTACCAGATAATTTCAAGTTGGCAAATGTAACACCTATTTTTAAGAAAGGCAATGAAGGTGCGGCGGGAAATCATAGACCAATCAGTTTAACGTCTGTTGTCGGTAAGCTACTGGAATCAATAATTAGGGATCGTACAGTCAAACACTTGGAATTGCATAACTTGATTAAAAATACGCAGCACGGTTTTAGGCAGGGCTGTGGAGTCCGAGTCGGAGTCAATTTTGGGTGGAGTCGGAGTCGGTAAAAATGTACCGACTCCGACCTCAATATAAAATCTTAAGAAAATACTATTTTAAGTATAAATAATAAATATAAATCAAATATATTATTTATACTTAATTAATTACACTAGGGAACATTTTTGTTTCTTGAAAACTATTTGGTGTTTCTTATAGCACTTTTGATGCTGATTCCAAATATGGTTTCAGAATTTTTCTATCACCCATAGTTGTCGAGAAAATAATATTTCCATTTACTCAGAGTTTTCCCAAAATATTAGTTAAAATTAAGTGTACTAATTTAATTTTACTTTTTTTTTTCCAGGTTAACTATATTTAATAATATTTTTTGCATTAAAAAAATATAGCTATTTAAACAAACAGATTTTTAATAAAAAGAAAGAAATGTTTTTCAAGTTTTGCTCAAATTTTAAAATTTTTCATAGTAGAAAAAAATGGTTTTTCATTCCAAAAAGTTTTCCGTGATTTCAATAATTTTCCGCCAGCATGAATCGAAACTGTATTAATCCCAGAGATACATTTTGCTACGTATGTGGAGAACTGACCATAATGGCACAGAGGAAGACGATGACCCCACTCGTGAAGAAGGCTTACGAACTTTATTTTGGATGTAAGGTAGGCGACCAAGACAAATCCTGGGCACCTCATATCTCATGCATTTCCTGTGCCGTCACTCTTAGGGGTTGGATTAAAGGTACCCGCAAATCTATGCCATTTGCCATACCAATGATTTGGAGAGGGCCCAAGGATCACCTAACGGATTGCTATTTTTGTATGACTAACGTTTCAGGATTCTCTGCCAAAAATAAACATAAAATTCAATACCCAAATCTTGCATCTGCCATGAGACCAGTACTGCATGACGATGATAACCCAATTCCAACTCCCCCAAAGTCATGGACACTGGATGAAGAGTCTGAAGTTGAACCAATGGAAATTGACGACACTAAAGATACAGACTTTCAGCAACCTGAATCAAATAAACCACGTATGATAACGCAGGTTATGCCGAATGATCTCGAGAGAGATTTGGACCTTCCGAAAAAGAAAGCGGAATTATTGGCTCCAGGTTACGTGAATGGAATTTGCTGGCAAAAGATACAAGCATATCGGCGTTCCGCACTCGCCAAAAAGATCTGATGCAGTATTTCTCCTCGTCAGGTGGTTTACGCTACTGTAATAATGTAAATGGACTGCCGTTAGCTCTCGGTCATGAGCACAAATCTGAAGATTGGCGTTTATTTATTGACTCTTCGAAGCTAAGCCTCAAGGTTGTACTACTTCACAATGGAAATAAATACCCTTCCATTCCTGTAGGGCACGCTGTCCACATGAAGGAATCTTACGAAAATATGAAACTCATCCTTCAGCAGATTAATTATGACCAGTTTCGTTGGTGGGGATTTAAAAGTCGTTGCGCTTCTTCTGGGAATGCAGCTCGGTTATACGAAGTTCTGCTGCTTCCTTTGTGAATGGTACAGCAGAGCCAGAGATTCGCATTATTTTGTAAAGGATTGGCCACTTCGTCAAAAATGTATCCCAGGACTGAAGAATGTGTCTCATGAACCCTTAGTTGACCCCAAGAAAATATACTTACCGCCACTTCACATCAAACTTGGCATCATGGAAAATTTTGTCAAAGCAATGAACAAGGAAGATGAGGCATTCAAATATTTGAAGAAAAAGTTTTCACGACTTAGCGATGCAAAGATAAAAGAAGGGATCTTTGTTGGTCCCCAAATCAGAGAGCTCATGAAAGATCAAAAGTTTGATGATGCCTTGAGAGGAAAAGAAAAAGTGGCATGGGAGGCCATGAAGAATGTTGTCACAAATTTTCTAGGGAACATCAAAGCCTCTAACTATGAAAAAATAGTGCAGGACATGATTGAAGCATATAGGTTATTGGGATGTAATATGTCACTAAAAATCCATTTCTTGCACTCCCATTTAGATTTCTTCCCTGAAAACCTCGGCGACGTAAGCGATGAGCATGGAGAAAGGTTCCACCAAGATATAGCTACTATGGAGAAACGCTACCAAGGGAGGTGGGATCCGGCAATGTTAGCCGATTACTGCTGGACATTGATGCGAGAAGCTCCTAATGAAAACAAGAGAAAATCAGTGACAAAGTTTTAAGAATATTTTAAATGCCAATCTGCCACTAATATAATTTTTATGAAGTATTTTTACTAACTTCTACACACTTTTTGAATAAATATTAAAATACAAATTTCTCAGTAACCTTGGGTGATAGAGAAATTCTACGGCTATATTCTGAATCAGCGGAAAAAATCCTATAAGACCGACATCTTCACGTCCAACAAAAAAAAAAAAGTTAAAATTTGTTCCCGTGTTATCAGTATTAACCCTTACTTTTTTTTTTCAGAAAATATTTTTATAATTGTCATACTAATAACTTAAGTTCAATTTCAAATTATTGATAAAATTATTTATTCTAAACTTCAATGCACAATGGCAGAGACTCTTCCAACGAAATCAGCTGTGTTTGAACACTTTACAATCACTAAAGATGGAAAGGAGTCGGAGTCGGAGTCGGTTTTGTGTACCGACTCCACAGCCCTGGTTTTAGGCGAAACAAATCTTGCTTAACTAACCTTTTAGAATTTTTTCAAAGCGTGGTAGAAGTTTACGATAGTCATCGGGGAGTAGATGTAGTGTGTTTAGATTTTCAAAAAGCGTTTGACACTGTACCGTATAAAAGACTCGCTTAAAAAACTCAGGCTCGTGGAATCAGGGGTGGTAGTAATAAATTGGATAGAAGAGTGGTTGAGAGGTAGGAAACAGAGGGTGGTCGTTGATGGAGCAGAGTCGTCTTGGGTTAATGTAGCGAGCAGCGTTCCTCAGGGTTCTGTATTGGGCCCCTTGCTTTTTCTTACATATATTAACGATTTAGATGTCGGCCTAGTTAGTACAGTTTCAAAGTTTGCGGATGACACGAAGTTGGGTGGTAGGGCAATTAATGAAGAAGATAGAGGTAAAATCCAGGAAGATCTGAATAAAATCGTTGATTGGTCAGTCGCACGGCAAATGAGATTTAACGTCGATAAGTGCAAAACTTTACATACAGGTTCGCGTAACGGTAATTTTGCGTAGAGTATGTCAGGGAAGGAGTTGGCAAACGTATAGCAGGAAAAAGATTTAGGAGTTATAGTCACTGGTGATTTAAAAGTAGCGAAACAAAGTACAGCAGCTGTCAATAAAGCGAACAAAGTGTTTGGTTTTATAGCTCGAATTTTGAGTACAAATCGCACGATATTATTGTTCCTCTTTATAAAATCATTAGACAGACCCCATTTGGAGTACGCGATCCAATTTTGGAATTCGCATATGCGAAAAGATATAGACAAACTCGAGAGTTCAAAGACGAGCAACTAAGATGATTCCGTCGTTTAGGTCAAAGTCGTACGAGGATAGGCTTAGAGTTAAAATTGACTACACTCGAGACTAGGAGGCTAAGGGGTGATCTAATCCAGGTTTTCAAAATTATGAATGGGTTCGATAACGTAGAGAGAGAACTTTTTCGAAATATTTCAATATAATAGGACTAGAAATAACGGGTATCAGTTGACAAGTAGAAGGTTCGAGACAGAAGTTGCCAAAAACTTTTTTACGCATAGAATAGTAAATAGCTGGAATAGTTTGCCGGTAGAAGTAATTAGTAGCACGTCTATAAAGATGTTTAAAAATCGATTAGACGCATATGTTGATAGATTGGGTATAGTTTAAGGTAGTAAAATTAAGGCTTTGTGGTTCGGAACCCACGTAAAATTGTAGGTCCCCTCCGCCACCATGGAGGACATGCACAATACACAATTACGAACGCAGTTAAATAGACCAGCCATGAGTTGATCCTATGGTCTTTGTTGGTCTGAAAAAAAAAATTATATATATATAATGTCTATAGTATACGAGTACGTTTTACTCGTGACTAAAGTTAGTTTGTGTATCCTACTACTTTTGCGAGAGAGGAAAAACTAAAGAAAATGGGAGAGAGCAGGGAAAGCAGCAACAGAAAAAGGAACAACCTGCATGCGTTTCCGCTCAGAACAGAGTTACCCTTACCTGTTAGTTCTCTAAAAAAGTTGATCTTTTAAACAAAATCGTTCTATAAATAACCGATCCTTACCAAGGGAACAAAATTCAAGCCTGCGGCAGTGAACTAAACTTAACTGTACGTTACATCACAAAATGGTTTTATAAGAGTTGGTAATCAGTACTGGATTCACGCTTCCATTTACTTTCCGAAATAATTAGTTTTCTCTTCGGTTTAAGTTTAACTAAAGTTCTTCGTGAAGACTCGAACGACTTCGGAGGGACAAACTTACGAAACCAAACGTATCTGTTCCTGAAGACGTTGACGGCTAAATTGGTGCAGCAGCAAATCCTACCCATAAACATGACCGATAAAACGCTCATCCCATACCTAGAAGCCAATGATTGGCGTTAAAATGATTCCATATGAATTAACTCCGCACTCATTAGGAAACACTCGTTCTTACATTCATATATTTCAATATTTTATTGAAAATCTTACATTCTTACAAATGTTTTAAGACCGTAATAACTAGTGAATTTATATAAAATATAGATTTGTATATCTTCTGAAGAAAATAAACAAACATCTCTATTACTTTATACGATAAAGTTACAGGGAAAACACTTCATATTTATTATAAAGGGTGATCCAGAGAAATGGGACCCAAAGGAAACCCCTGCAACTCTCAAAGTATAAGTCCTTTTATAAAATCATACGCATCATTCGAAAGAGGACAGCTACAAGCTTGTACAGGATTGTATAGGTTTTGACAATACAAGACAAGATAAGATACAAACAAAATAAAAGTGTTAGTTAAAACTAACCCTTCAAGATGACTGCATGGACTGTGGAACAGCTGCGTTTCATAACTGAGCAATATTATGAGCATGGAAGAAGTGTAGTTTCAGCTCAAAGATCCTTCAAGACAAATTTTCAGATGTCAAAATCACCTTCCAAGAAAGTAATCCGTCGGTGTGTCAGAAATTTTACCCTAACTGGCAGCATTGGAAAAAGAAAACCAACTGGAAGAGTGCGCACAGCAAGGATAGACGAGATCATTAACAGAACTCATGAAATTGTACAGGATAATCCTAACATAAACATCAGACGTGCTTCTCAGCTGTTAGGAGTTGGATATGGAACAACACACCGTATATTCAAGCAAAATTTAATGCTCTTTCCATATAAAATTCAAACAGTGCAACAACTAAACGATGGAGATTTCGCACGAAGACGACAATTCTGTCAATGGATCCAACAGAAGGTAAATGACACCACCAATTTCTGACACACCGACGGATTACTTTCTTAGAAGGAGATTTTGACATCTGAAAATTTGTCTTGAAAGATCTTTGAGCTGAAACTACACTTCTTCCATGCTCATAATATTGCTCAGTTATGAAACGCAGCTGTTCCACAGTCCATGCAGTCATCTTGAAGGGTTAGTTTTAACTAACACTTTTATTTTGTTTTGTATCTTATCTTGTCTTGTATTGTCAAAACCTATACAATCCTGTACAAACTTGTAACTATCCTCTTTCGAATGATGCATATGATTTTATAAAAGGACTTATACTTTAAGAGTTACAGGGGTTTCTTTTGGGTCCCACTTCTCTGGATCACCCTTTATATTGCAAAGCTCAATCTAGAGCTCAATATATAGAAATAATTATGAGACTCGTTAAACTCGCAGTTTTAAACTAGGATTAACGCCGAAGAATTGTCATCATCATCCAGATTTCAACGAGATTTTTCAAACAAAAATTATACAAGTCATTGAAAAGCGCAAGAAATATAAATACTCCAACGTAATTGTAATAATAAATAAAGACAAGTATTTCTTGTTACGATAATAATAAAAAAAATGATACTAATAATAATGATGATAATTTCAACGTCAAAAGTACAGTTCAATCAATCAATCGGCAAAGCAGACTGAAGGACATGTTCATAAACATCAGTTTAAAAGAGAACAATGATAAACACTGGCAATCAAATTCAACAAAAATATTTAACATAACTAATGGAATGCATGGCAAATAATTAATTTAAAATTTTAATTCTTTGATAGCAGCTGGTAAATCCGGTAATCTGATGTCCTTTATTTGTTGGGGAAGGTTCATGTTCTTGACGGCTGAAACGGCTCTGGCAGGCGCAGCGGCGAGGCCAGCCTGAAAAAACGGAAACAAAAAAAATTAAAAGGGTATCTGGGACTGAAAAATTAACCGAGTAAAAATGTAACAACGACGAATGAATATGATGGGGAAGTAAGATAACTGCACAACAATATAAAATCATTATAATTGAAAATGCAAGAAAAAAATCCATGAAAGTAATAACGTAGCCATGAAAATATGACCGGGGAGGGGGGATACTGGGAGAAATCTGGTACTCCAAAAAAAATTTTATATTTGCATATCAAAATAAGAGTTAGGTTAAGGAATGCCTTATGTACAATCATATTACAAAAAGCATGATTAGTGATTATGATATTCAAATTCATAACTATCAGCCTTCAACTCTACTATAGGCCCAAAATATAGTTCGCTTATACTTCGTATTAATACCAAAATAACGAAGGAATAACATCTCGGAGACTTATTCCATTTACATCTGAGAGCGTATATAATGTAGCCAATGAATTCGTGGATACATGCTATTAAGTGCAACGGATCCACATTCCCACCAAATTTGTAATTTATACAATTCAGCGACGACTGAAAATGAAGGGATCAGGCGTGATTTTTGTACAAAAATTACGACTAGCTATAGGAATTGAGATAGGAAAACCTCTCTCGCGTTGAACGCGAAGCAGATTATGGACATAACATTTTTACGCAACTTCCATTACAAAAATAGATGATATAAATTTTGAAACAAATGCAAGTTACACCATCTTAGTATCTGCATGATTTATGAAAGATACAGAAGATGCAAGTACAAATAAAAATGCCTTTGCCGGGACCACTCTCGAGGGAACACGTCAGTTCAGCCGCCAAAATCATCGGCAAACTTGGTAACCAATTTTTTTTAGACTTAGCCAACAATTTAACTACTATATATACACATTTCAACGAATACAAAAACAGTCAACAAATACGAGAATCCGAGAGCCGAACAGAATCAACGCAGAAGGAAATTACATACGATATCGAGAATGCGTGTCAAAAAGGGAAATTCTCAAGGATCACAGATCAACGAAATATGCCCTACAAAGAAAGAAAAAATTTAAACTACATTCAGATGAAAATGAAAACGAAAATTACTCGAGACAACATACAGGACCAAAAACCAAACCATTCTCTAGATAAAGTCGCATACCTGAAGGGACTCGTGCGAGAAGCAAGAGCAGACTTAATATGCCTCACGGAAATTCATCTGAAGGACTGGCAGGCGAATTGTGAAAACTGCTAGTTTTGTATCCGCAAAAAAGAAATATAAATTGACAACTATAACATACTTCGAACCAACAGAACAGTAAGACGAAAACGAAGATGTGCTATGAAAAACAAATGGCAGAAATGACGGTAATTTAAACAGCTACACAGAATTAGCAGCGGCAAAATTTGAAAAATTAAACATGATACTAATTGTGCTATACATACCTTCAAACTACAAAATTCTCAAATACTATTACAGAGGTTAGAAACCTGGTGAAAGCTCCAAACTCCCCAACCCCCAATGTTATTCTCCGCGATGTTTTTAACGTTCCATTTATGAAATATAAAAAGATAGGAAGAAATGTGTGTATAAACCATGACAAGAGAGGCAAACAAGAAGACCAGGAGTAGGCAAAAGTTCTGCCAGCTCTAGCTGATAAATTTAGGTTAATGCAACAAATAACTGAAAAATATCAGAAAAAACAATTGCCTGGATTTGATATTCACAAACAGCAGCAAACTACGTTATAGAGTTTTAAGCAAAGCCCAACTATATCTAGTCAGGGACATGAGCAGCGATGTTCTTCCTTATGTAATGTACTGCACCTTTGTATGGGGAAATTCCGCTAACAACGGTTTAAACAGTATCTTTATCATCCAAAAACGACTACATCCGAGATATTTTTCGTAAAGAGATAGAAAGAATAAAGCAAAATTTAGTAAAGAATTCATTCTCTTTATTTTTGATTGAAAGAAAATCCTAAAAGAACTTTTTATCAAAACATTTGAAAGACAGGACCGGAAATAATTTCATTATATACTTCCAATCCCAAATTGTTGGACAAATTAATAAAGAAAATAAGGTACAAAAAGAAATGACAGTATTAAACAGCACATTTTGACCAAATTCTAACAGTGGCTGTATCCTCCAGCGAGGGACACGTCAACGCGAAGTAGTGGCGACGTCAAACCGAAACATCAACGAGCTTGTGGTCAAACTTCCTCAAATCTCCGTGCAACGGGCTGTCTACGGTTGGCCAGACTAGCAGTCGACGGCCTGTTGCGTGGCACGGTCAGAGTGCCAATCGGCTCCCGGGGCCGGACCTATACCAGCGTGCTATTTTTTTCATTTACGGGGAGCAATTGCGTGCTCCCCGAACTACTCTTATTCTCCGGCGACATTAAGACTAATCCAGGCCCCACTACAACTTACATATGTCACCATACACAAAGACAAACACAATAGGACCACGAGACACATACAGAAGCATATTAACATATTACAGTACAACGTAGATGGCCTCGCAAACAAAATCATGCAGCTTAGGGAATTCGTACACAAACAAAACACTCACATAACACTTATACAAGAAACAAAACTAAAACGCATACACAAAACACCCACCATCCTTGACTTCACGGCGATCCGTCAAGATCGTACTAGGGGTCACGGGGGTGGACTCATCACTTACATACGTAAAAGTATTAGCTACACTGATGCCACCCAAAACATTACAAACACAATCCAAGCAGATAACACGATAGAAATACAGGCAGTTAACATTAAAACACGCGCAAAACACACCACACTCATCAACATTTACATCCCACCCCACATTTACATCTCTAATGTCATCTTAGGAGGAGACTTCAACGCTAAAGACACTAGTTGGTACCTGCACAACCAAAGCAACACCAGAGGCGCCAACATAGCCACACAACAAAACAGCCTCTTCATTCTTAATACAGAACATACACACATACCACATCAAGCAGGATACTCAAACTCCTCCCCAGACATAACGTTCTGTTCCCCCTCACGAGCAACAAATACACACTGGAGAACAGAAAAACACCTGTCATCAGACCACCTACCCGTCATCATTACAACACGTTCTACATTCTGCCCCAACAGCCTTAGGCACACTTGCAGAAATTACACGAAAGCCGATTGGGAACAGTTCAAAACACAGACTGAGGAACAATTCACCATATTGAACAGCACACCCATCATAAACATCAATACAACACTCGAAACATTTAATCAGATCATCAATAATATAAACAAATACATACTCAAGTGCAACATTAGGAAATACAACCCAAATTACACTAGAGAAATAGCCCACCTCATAAGGCAACGTAACAACCTCAAACATAACACACAAACCACACACAGAAGCCATAAAACAGCAGATACAACAGTTCAACACGGAAATAAACAACAAACAAACATTTAGGGAATTCATAACACTAAACCACTCCACAGATACATCCAGGCTATACAAGACTATAAAACAGCATTACCCACTCACAACGGCATTCACACCTCACACGCGGCTATCTGTCGCAGCCAAAATAATATCCCAACATACGGTATACACAAGTTAACATTCTAGTTAATCACTACGCAAAGATAAGTCACTTAAACAGAGATAACAACCAGAAACACGCACACAGACAAACAACCAGACACAAGAAAACCTACAGACTCGAAACGACCATTACACCCTTCAATACAGACCACACCACCAAGATCATCAAAAACATTAAGAATTCGAAGGCTACTGGACTAGACAACATATCTAACATACACCTTAAATACTTTGGCCCACAGAGAATACTAGCTCTCACAAACATCAGCACATATTCATACCAACACTGTATTATTCCTGACATATGGAAACAAAGTAAAATTATTACACTACTCAAACCAAACAAAAATCCAACAGAACCAGCTCCCTATAGACCCATTACTTTACTATGCACACCTTCCAAAGTAACAAAGAATGATCTTACAAATCACCAACCCATACATACCACTATCGCCTACTCAACATGGATTCAGACCTCACCACTCAACCACGACATTACTCACAAACCTCACGCAGCACATCATGGATGGCATCAACTCCAGACGACCAGCTCAACGTACACTATTAGCAACAATAGACATTAGTAAAGCATTTGATGCTATCCCACGCTTCCCTCTCATAAACAAAATACTCAATACAAACATGCACAAAAACACCAAAAGGTGGCTGAGCAACTATCTTTCAGGAAGATACTCACATGTCACATTTAATGGCAAGTCATCCAAAAACAAGCTTTTTCCGAACGTGGTCCCTCAAGGCTCTGTTCTTTCACCAACACTGTTCAACTTATATATGCATGACATTCCAACACCCATAGATAACAAGCTTACCTTATGCAGATGACATCACTAACATCCACCCATAACAACATCGACAGCGCTACAAATAACCTACAAACATACATAAACATCCCACAAAATCAACCATCACCTTGCTAACAAGCAACACAAAAGAACACAAGATAACTCCACAGATTACACTAAACATCACCAATATTCCACAAACTCACAGGACCAAAATACTTGGGGTCACATATAACACATCATTATCTTTTGCAAACCATATTCAAGACATTAAAAACAAATGTCCGTTAAGACATAACACGCTTAGGAAACTAACAGGCACAAACTTTGGACACCAGCAGGAAACAACATCACTCATATACAAATAATATTCGCTAGTTATGGACTATGCTAGCCCATGCTGGGCACCCATTATCTCAAACACACACAAACATCTTACAGACAATACAAAACAACGCACTTCGTATCATTACAGGATGTACTCAAACAACACCAATAGAACACCTGCACACAGAAACAAAAATATTGAAAGTTAAGGAACATTTAGACATGAGGGGAACACAATTCATGGCAGCAGTGACAGCTAACCCACAACACCCTTGCCACTACATGTACAATCATGTACCAACACCTCGCACCATTAAGGTAACACCACACACACACATTATAACCAAATACTCCATTCCATACCACACCCCACAGACATCACACAGAACACACACACACGACTCGGTCCGAATGCGGTCCCAGGTGCGAAGCCGCCACCCACTGACAGGTCAGAGACCAGCCTGAGCAGATCGGATCGAGTTAACTTAGCACGATTCCGATGTGGACATCACCCCAACTTCCAGACACATAAACACAGACTAGACAACTCCACAGACGACAACTGCCACCTGTGCCAGGACACATCACAAACAATTGAACACATTATGACAGATTGTACCGCCCTAGCACAACATAGAACACAACACATCATCACTAGTGAGCCGAGTCTCTGGTCCACTCCGGAGAGGGCGATCGGTTACCCGCGTGCCGCCGGCTTGCTCGATGAGGGTGGGCTGATTGGCTAACCAACAACAACAACAACAACAACCTACGTGATAATGTTGAAATATCCCCGACTAACATCATCATCATCATATCACAACATTATTGACATAACCAATATAAAAACAAGGAAGGAAGGAAGAAAGACCACTCGCCAAGGATATAATATAAAATGGGAAGGTATTACAACCAACATGGAAGCAATTGACTTTAAAACCACCTTTAAAAACAAGACGACAAGAGAGATTCGAATAATGCTAATAATCCTCGAAAAGACGCTAGAAATTGTGGAAAAACGGGTCCAAAAAAACTGCGTCATACAGGGGTTTAATTGAAAACCAGAGAGAGAAAGACGCTATAGAAGCGATAAAGGTTAACTCAAAATGCTTCTATAATCTTGCAAAAAGGAAGACGAAAAAATCACGCCACTATCGGACCTATGAAGAATGAAAATAATGCATTACCCGATGATCTAAAAGTAGTATCTAAAATAACAAGAGCTCGGTATGAATCGGCTTTCAGTATCCCTCAAAATGATGAACTAATGCGTGACAGCATTGCGTTCTTTGAAGAAGAATTACGAGGGGAAAGGATAACAGACCTTGACTTCACACAGCAGATGATATCACAGAAGCAATAGAGAAACTAAAAGCACACTCAGTAGTAGGTCTAGACAAATGGAAAGCTACATTGATTAAAAACTGCAAGAATAAAATCGCTGAGCCCCTATATTGGATATGGAGTCAGAATTATCTTCATCAGAGTCAGAGGTCCTCAGCTCCATTAATATTCATAATCATGCTAACTGACATAGGTGAAGAAGTTACCAATGAGAGCCAAATAACATCCTTTAATGATGACACATTAGTAGAAAAATAAGAAACCCAGATGATATAGAATCCCCACAAACAGACGAACAGAATTTACAATTGGTCAGAAGGAAACAATTAGAAATTTAACACAGAAATTTTAAACTATTAAGATCCGGAAAAAGAGCGGACCTAAAATCCATGGAATACTGTGCCCCAGATGGGCAGGAAACTCGGAGAAACAATGAAGCAAAAGCTTTAGGAGTTATAGTGACTGACGACGAGAAAGTTGAAAAATAAAATAGTATCTGCTCAATTAGTTATTCCTTTTACTTTGGTTACTACTGAGAATCTTTACAATTGAATTGAATGAATAGCAGTGCTTCACCGGCGCTTCGACTGCCGAGGTCATATCGCGCCGAAACTAGAAGAAGAGAACGCGAGATGGGGGGGGGGGGAGAAACACTGGAGAGGGAGCAGCGAAAAAAAGACCATGAGAAGAGAGAGAAAGCAGTAAAAACTGCAGAGAGGAAAAAATTATACTGGAGTCACATTAAATAGAGAATAAGAGGCCAGTCTGGTGGAGAAAGGACAAAAGTGTGTCCTTCGGTCACCCAACAAAAGAAAAAGAGTAAGAGTGGAATTTGAAGGGCAGAAAGGGAGGAACTGAGAACAGGTAGCGGGAAAGGCAGGGCAAGAGGCAATGTGAAACAGAGGGAGAAATACCGCAAGGGCAAAAGGGGGCAAGATCCCCCGTTATAAGATGGCCATGCGTAAGACGTGCGTGACCAATGCGCAGCCGCAACAGAGCGGTCATAAAGCGTCGATCACGCTGACAGGAGGAAGGCCACTGATGAATTGTAGGCTTCAAGGACCTCAGGAAATTCCCGGATACATCCCCCACTGGCGCTGCCACCGCCGAAGGAGGGCTTCCCAAAAAACCCTCGTGAAATTCGATGCCGGGAGGTGTGTGTTAAGGTCAAAAGATAGGGAAGACACCTCCCTCGCCGCAGCGTCCGCACACTCGTTGCCCGGAACACCGACGTGGGAAGGTACTCAACAAAAGGCGACCAACTTACGGCATGATGAAAGGACAAGCCAGTCCGGGATCTGTCGCACCAACGGATGCGGGGAGACGAGAGAGGACAGGGCCTCAAGAGCGCTGTGGGAGTCAGAATAAATGACAAAAGGCGAAGATGAGAGTTGAGAAAGGAATCGAAGGGCCGAGAGAATAGTAGAGAGTTGCGCCGTAAAAATGGAAGCCGCTGGGGCAAAGGATAGCGATTGAACTACTGACGGGAAGGCTGCCGCACAACCCACTCCAAGTGGTGAGCGAGAGCAGTCAGTGAACACAGGGATAGAATCAGATGGGAAGAGAAATGACAGAAACAATTGACGGAGGGCAAAAGGGTGGAAATTTGACTGGTGCAGTGGAGAGGAAGGAATAGATAGGGAGGCGCGGGGAAGGTAGAGGGAGAAGGAAGTACTCGCCCTCCCACCACAAAGACAAAACGGGGGCCATCCGTAGACCGTACAGTCGAACCAAATGGGGACGACGGTCAAAGTAGGCCGAAGTGGAAAGGCCTAAGAGGGATTGATACACCGGGTTGGGAGGAAACTGCCGAACGCGAAAGAGGTATTTTAAGCCCTCTAAGGTGCGGTGGACATCCAGCGAGAGATGGCCACTTTCTGCATAAATATTGACAATAGGAGAGGATCGAAATGCGCAGGTGCTTTGGTCCAAGGAGTGGTACAGCCGCCAAAGGGTTTTGCGGTCAGCACCCTTATCGGTATGGGAAAGAAACTTCAAAAGGGTGCAAGTCTGAAGGCACGAAACCTTCAGAGACTTCAAATGGGGAATCCAGGAGAGGCGGGAATCAAAGGAGACCTGAAAATCTAGTTTCAGGACTACGGGGAGCATCGATCCATAGAGAGGGAAGGGATGGCGGTGCAGTGGCGGCGGCGACAAAAATGCACCACCACCGTTTTCGAAGGGAGAAAGAGAAACCCGTGATCTGTGGCCCATCTGGAGACCGAATCCAGGGGCCGCTGGAGGAGACGTTCGAGGTAGGTGGATCGGGAAAAGGAGCAATAAATGGCAATGTCGTCGACATAGAAGGTGGCTGTAATTCCCAAGGGCAGAGCCGTTACCACATCATCAATCGCGAAAGCGAAGCAGATGACGCTCAGGACGCAGCCCTGGAGAACCCCTTCCTCTTGCGAGTGTACAGAAGAGAAGGAAGTATCCACCTGAACATGAAAGGAGCGAGAAGACAAGAAATTTGAGATAAACGAAGGGAGAAGACCTCAGAAACCCAAGAGATAAAGTTTATGACAAATCCACTACCGCCAGGTAGTGTCACATGCTTTCTAAAAAAAAAAAAAAAAAAATTAAAAAAAATTGCAGAGATGACACCGCTCTGCAAAGGACACACGGACCGCAGTCTCAAAGCTGAACCAAAATGTCAGTGGTGCTACGGCCCCTGCGGAAACCGGTCTATGTGGGAGAAAGCAAATTGTGGCGTTCGAGGTACCACACCAGACGCCGAGAAACCATCTTTAAAAGTTTCGAGAGGTAGCTAGTGAATGCTACTGGACGGTAGTTAAGAGGAGATGTCGGGTCCTTGCCGGGATTAGGAAAGGGGAGCACCACAGCCTCTTTCCAAAAGGAAGGGAAAGTGCCCTCCACTCAACTCCAGTTATAGAGGGCGAGTAGATAAAAAAGAACCGAAGGGTGTATGTAGTTGGCGGAGCATATCAAAATGAATGCCATCGGGGCCGGGAGCAGACTTGCCACAAGAAGCCAACGCCAAGCGCAGTTCCGACTTGTAAAAAAGATGGTTGTAAGGGAAGTTATTGCGAGTCTAGAAAAGATGAGGGTAGCGAGTAAGCAAAGCCTTACGTCGGAGAAAAGCGCGATCACGGTGATCGTGTCGGGAGATGGAGGCAATTGTCGATGCCAAGACTTCGGCCACTGCAGTAGGGGACGATACTGGGTTTCCGTCTACCATAAAAACAGGAGAATGAGAAGAGTACCGGAAATCTTCCGGATCTTGTTCCAGATTCGGGAGGAAGGGGTGCGGGAAGCGAGAGAGGAGACATAAGTTTACTAGGAAAGGCGGCGGGCTTCACGGACCGTGCGACGGGCCTGAGCTCGCGCGCGTTTGAAAGCTATTGAATCAGCAAGGGATGGGTTCCGTTGAAGACGGCGAAAGGCTGACTTCTTTGCTCGAACGGCTAAAGTGCATGTTGGGGTCCACTATGGGACCGAAGGGCGGAGGTGCGGGGAGATGTCGACTTGGGGATAGAGAACAGGGCAGCACAAGTGACGATCTGCAAGTTGGAGGCAGCATCTATCGTCAGAAAGTTACTCGAAACTGCAAAGGTTTGGCTTTCAGATCGGGAAAAGGGCCAGTCAGCTTTGGCGAGAGACCATCGGGTAGGAAGAGCGGAGGAGCCGGGAGTCTGGGACGTACGGAGGAGAAGGAAGTGGTCACTACCGTAAAGGTCTGGAGTAACAGACCAAGAGAAATTAAGGAAGGCTGAAGGAGAAAAAGCAAGCGAAAGATCTATGGAAGAAAACGTACGGGTCTGGAGGTGAAAAGCTGTTGGTTGACCGCAGGGCCGTAACTAGGGTTTAGAAATTAGTGAGGTCCAGATTTTTTTCGAGCGCGGCGGGACGAGCAAAATTCAGACCAAAATGACATCTACAAACACAACCCAAGCTATACACTAAACACAAAACCCTTGTCTATAATTAAATACTGTACAAAGGGACCTGTTAGCAAAAATACTTTTATTAAAGCTGCACGGAGAACGGTTCAGTCTTTTTTTTTTTTTTAGGAAATAATTACCGAGGTCCGGACCTCGGTGACCTCATAGGTAGTTACGGCCATGGTTGACCGGTGGTGAGAAGACAAACAAAAGGAGTTGAAAGAAGGGAGACCACAACGCCAGCCCGCTGATTGGTGACAGTGTCACCCCACAGAGGATGGGGCGCGTTGAAGTCTCCCAAGGGGAGGAAGCTGCAAAAGGAGAGCAGAAAGATCGTTTACAGAAACTTCCTGTGACGGGGGTAGATATAATGGACAAATTGAATATAATCGGTCAAGGAAAACCCGGGCCGCAACAGCCTGGAAAGGGATACGGAGGGGAAGGGGAGTAAACGGCACGTCAGAACGGAGAAAAACGGCCGTACCACCACGAGGGGCTACATCAGGGGGAGGGGGTTGAAGTACGATGAGAACCTGCGGAGAAGGCACAAGGGGCGAACCCCAAGTTGGGTCTCCTGAAAGCAGACACGCACTGGGGAAAAATCTCGGATAAGGAGAAAAGTCCTCCCAATTAGAAAAGCCTCGACAATTCCATTGAAGGATAACAGCCATCAAGTGCGGAAAACAGCGGGGGAGGGGCGAGAGACGTTATCGGGCGGGACTTAAAGTGTGACCAGAAGAACGAGCAGACGAGAGTGAGGGACAGGTTAAAGGGGAGGTTGAAGAGCGGATAAAAGGTGGAGGGGGTTTGGGTTACGGGGGGGGGGGGGGGAGTCGGGGAATACGAGGAGGAGAATGCAAAACGGGGCGGGGTGAGTCCAATTTCCGGGATGAGGGTGGAGGAGAGAATGGCGGGGGCATCGGGAGGTCAAGAAGGGAGCGGGCCGGAGAAGGGGGATACGAAGCGATGCGGGGTGAATCTGGTTTCCGGGGTGGAAGTGGAGAAGAGGATGCCGGGGGCATCGAGAAGGTCAAAGAGGGAGTGAGGTGTAGGAGGAGGGAGGAAGAAGGTGGACGTCAACTTGAATTCGAAGTTCAGAAGCCGCATGACCACCATCAGGAATGGAGGAGGGAAGGGGACGGTCGCGGAGGGAAACGGGGGAACTCTGAGGAGCCGGCAGGACGAGAGGGGTATGGGGTCGGGAGGGAGGGAGAGAACTGGTGGAAGAGGGAGTGAGAGGACGAGGAGATGGAGGACCTGAGCAAGGACGCTTGGCAGAGGGACCCAAACGCGGGGGCTGGCGATGGGTCGTTTAACAGAAGAGCGAGCTGTTTTTGATATACAGTATATGCTGAAATGTCAGCAATGGTTTCAGGAGGGTGAGTCAGCGGATTAATTGCTACTGAGGTGGAGCAGATGGGGACAGTGGAATTGGAAGTTCTGGGGGACGGGCGAGTGGAAAAGTGAACACAGGGGTTGGAAACGACGAGAAGGTCGATATAGAGGACAGGATAAGGGGACGGGTGGATGAAGCCTGATGAGTGA
The DNA here is from genome assembly GCA_023014485.1 of Bathynomus jamesi. Lineage (NCBI taxonomy): Eukaryota > Metazoa > Arthropoda > Malacostraca > Isopoda > Cirolanidae > Bathynomus > Bathynomus jamesi. The sequence continues at coordinate 9,464 of JAJOZX010001886.1, read as the reverse complement.
TAGAGTGAGGAAGAGGACGGTATGAAAGTGACCCAAGTTTGAGGCAAACGGGAGGCAGCAGGGCGGGAAGGGCGAAGAGTGTGAGCAAAGGTAAGGCCTGGACGCGCAAATCTGGACCTAACGCTGGCCTTCGCTTCCTGGAATCTGACCTTGTCAGATTCCCGGACTGACAGGACCTCTCGCTCGAATAAGTAGGTGGGACAAAGAAGAGGCGGCGGCGTGGTCATCTCCACAATTGGCGCAGCGGGGAGGATTGGAACAGAAGGAACCACGCGTTGGAGACGCGCAGTTAACACAAATACGGGGGGAATTTCAACGCGTCTTACTGACGTGTCCGAACCTCTGGCAAATAAAACATCGATGTGGTCTGGGGATATAACGGCGGACCGGAAATTGAAGATAACTGGCCCTAATTTTCTCGGGTAACTGGGAACTAGCAAAAGTTAGAATCAGTAAGGGAGATGGAATCCTTGCCCCTGGACCATACGAGGGGTGGGAGCGGTAAACACGGTCATCTTCTGAGAGTAGAGGCGGGTGAGAAGATCCGACTCCGAGTTTTCCAAAAGGCGGGGGGGATGAACTACACCCGTACAAGTGCTAAAGGAAGAGTGGGGGAGGCAGTCCCGGGGAGCAGAAGCTAGGGTCGAGAGGGACGAAACCTTCTGGTGCTGGGCTCTGGAGGAGACTTCCACCACAAGAGAGCCAGCGTTCTGGGGCCACATCTGTTGGGAATTGCCACAACGGGAAGTGGTCATCATAAACCTCAAAAACATCCCGCTGTGAGAGAGAGGGAGGCGGAAGAACTGAGAACAAGAAACCGAGGGTAGTCAGGGTCAGAGCCGTCGGCCCCTACGAAGGGGTCAAAAGACTTGCGGGAATAAGACTTACAAGAATTCATAAAACGAGGAGGATGCGAGTGTTCTGCAGCCAGAGGGGGATCGAACCCTTCAAGATGCGGTCTTCCAGTGGTAAAGGACTCCGAGGGCCTGGTTGCACACCACCCAAGTGCTAAGAGAAGTAGTAACCCGAGAATTAGAAACAGGGGTCGTAAGCCGAATAGAAAAGACCATAGGGGGGGGGGGGAAGGAAACCATCCCTCGCGTGCATCCAGCCAACACCAACTCCAGCAAGAGAAAGGCGAATCGTGGGCACACACGGTCCCACCGCCAATAAATGTCAAGCAGGGGAGATATACTCATACCCAGTCCCCATTCCTAAAAGGCGGCCACTCTCATCCAACACGTGATGAGAATTGGCAGGGACAGGTCTTGGGTTTGGTTTAAGAGCAACAAGGGTGAAGGACAACCACCTCCCTCATCCAAGGGTCCAAGGAAAGGGTCAAATCAAGGTCTTAAAAAAAAAAAAAAAAAAAAAAAAAAAAAAAAAAGCCAGAATAGATGGGGAAGAGGAGAAAAAAACAAGCAGAATATCAGCCGGGTTCCCAGATGGGTCCAATGGTCCACGAAGTCAGAGAGAGCCCTTACATCAGAGGGAGATGCATTCCCACATTGGCCATATAGGGACGCACCCTACAGCTCCGAACAAAGCAGAGAGAGAACCTTTAAAAGTAGGAACAGAAAGATCAATGGATGGGAAGAACTAAATTACTGGGAAAGGTTACACGAATTAAATTTATATTCGCTGGAAAGGAGAGAGAGAGAAGTACACCATTGTTTACACTTGGAAAATAATGGAGGAACTAGTCCCTAATCTTACTTTGAAACCCTATTAACCACTCAAACAACAGTGGAAAATAGGAAAGGAAGAATATGTCGTGTTCCCAAACTAAAGGCTAGACAAGGGACATCTTCAATGCTGAAGGAAAATAGCTTCGTTGTCAGACGGCCAAAACTGCTTAATCAGGTGCCCAAAGAACTATGAAACACTACTACTGCTGTAGCGGTGGATATCTTCAAAAGAAGACTAGATGCCTGGCTCAGAACAATACCAGATGAGCCAAGAGTACCTACGTGAATCGTAAAGCGCAAGAAACCAACTCTACTACACCAGACCAACTCAAGGGAGGGGGCAGCAAGCCTGACCTCCGTGAAGTGAATAATTATTTAAGATATACAGTATATTTAAGTAAAATGGCTGTATAGTAGTATAGTTGAAGACTGATGGTTATAAATCCAAATAGCATTATAGCACATTAAATTATAAGCCATAACTGCATCATAATTACTATGCTTTAGCACCATTCTTACATAAACAGCCCAGTTGAGTTGTGTACAATATTTCTGCACAGACAATGTGCATTATGTAATAATCTAGAAGCATTAAGAAAACGAGTCAATGTTTAGTAAACAAACTATATAGGAGATAAAAACACACATTATTCGCCTTTTAGGTGTTACCAACATATGGATAAATAAATTTAAAACCGTTTAATTAAATGATTGTCATCTCACTCCGTGTGAGAAAAAATAGTTTTGGATGTTATTGTTAACCTTTTCACTTCTACATTTCAGCGATGATTCAATCCTTATTAAGGTGATGTTTCATTCATTCATATAATTGTACTAAAGCAAATGCAACCAAAATAAAGACCAACTTACCGGTACTAACATTATTGTATATAATATGTAATATAAATATATACGAGTGATCAAAAAGTATCGATAATTTTATTGCTCCGGACAAATGAATGCAAATAAGAAATAACCGTCTACATATGCGAGTGATCCTGCCCTCTGGCGTCTGCAGTCTGAAGCAAAATCTGCTACCACGAGTCTGTAGTTGGTTGGAGCGCTTAAAGGGAGGGTGCGTTTTTGCAGTACGTCGAAATTTCGGAAATGGGGCAACGCGCGTGCCAAACTTGTAAAATCTGCATCGGAGACGAACGAAATGATTAAAACAGCTTTTGTAAATGATGCTCTCAGTGTAGCTAACGTTTACAAATGGCACAAAAAGTTTAAAAATGGAGAAACATCGCTCGAAGACGAGGAACGCAGTGGCCGCCCTTCAACTTCTCATTACGGATGAAAATGTCCAACAGATTCGATTTCTGGTACGAGCAAATGTTTCTCCATTTTTAAACCTTTTGTGCCATTTGTAAACGTTAGCTACACTGAGAGAATCATTTCTAAAAGCTGTTTTAATCATTTCGTTCGTCTCTGAACGCGCGTTGCTCCATTTCCGAGATTTCGACGTACTGCAAAAACACACCCTCCCTTTAAGCGATCCACCCAACTACTGACTCATGGTTACAGATTTTGCTTCAGATTGCAGACGCCAGAGGGCAGGAAGACTCATGTGTACGGTTATTTCTTATTTGCATTCATTTGTCCGGAGCAATAAGATCATCGATACTTTTTGATCACTCGTATATATTTATATTACGTGTTCTATACAATCACCAGGCACCTGGCCCGTCTCCAACGATTTGTTGAAGACTGTAGCCAGGTGGGGAGCCACCTCGTCGCGCACTTCCCGGAACACTCTGGGGAGGAACTGGTCTGACCCAGGAGCTTTAAACGCGCTCACGCTCAGTTTGTCTATTCTATCGGCAACGACTGTCGCGGGACACCGAACACTATCCAGGCCAGCACCTTCGTGCCTGACAGAGAGAGAGTGTTACAAGGAAAAGAAGTACCTCAAAAGGCCTTGCGGCCCATACCGAGGAGGTACCAATAGCAACGGGTGCCAGGGAAAATTTTGTACACACTCAAATAGTGTGCAAGATTTGGTCTAACCCTTTCTTGAACTGATCCACAGAAGAACTGTTCACAACTTCTGAAGGTAACCTGTTCCATGTGTCACAGATCTTCTACGTAAAGTAATTCCCACACACACTAGTCCTAAACCGTTTCAAATCCAACTTCCAATCATTGTTGCGAGTTGGGTTATCATTTAAACTAAACATACTTCTAAAATCGACATTGTTGAACACGCGTAAGAGCTTGAAAACCTCGATCAGTTGACGGCGCAGCCTCCGAGTTTCAAGCGAAAACAAGTTCAAGGCGCGTAACCGTCGATTGTAGCCCATATGCCTAACGGAAGGGATTAACTTTGTGGCCCTCGCCTGCACTCGCTCCAGCCTCTCAATATCTTTCCTGAGGGTGGGCGACCAGAACTGCACAGCATACTCCAGGTGCGGCCGAACAAGGGAATTGTACAGTGAGAGCACAATCTCCTTGTTCCGAAACTGAAATTGCCTCCTGATATAACCCAATAGTTTCTGGGCTTTCTTTTCCACCTCTACGCACTGTTTCGTAAACTTAAGGTCGCTGCTAATTAGCACACCCAAGTCCTTTTCTAAATCAGTCACCTCGATATTACTCCCCAACATCGAGTAGTCCCAACATTGGCCCCAAGCTTGGTGTCATCAGCGAATTTGGCGATCCGACTGACGATGCCACCGTCGATATCATTTATGTAAATGATAAACAACAGTGGCCCCAAAACGGAACCCTGAGGAACCCCACCAGTGACCGAGGCCCAACCCGAACTAGCCCCTCTAATTACAACCTTCTGCCGCTACTCCTCAGCCAGTTTTCAATCCACCTACCTATTTCCCCACCGATACCCAGCACGCGCACTTTCGCCATTAGCCGGCGGTGAGGTACCTTATCAAAGGCTTTCTGAAAGTCGAGATAAAGTATATCAATCGCCCTACTCTTATCATACTCACTCAACATGACGTGGAAAAACTCGAGCAAGTTGGTGAGACACGACCTATGCCGTCTAAACCCATGTTGGGAGTCGCCAAGCAGCTTGTAGGAATCCAAATGGTCAACGATCCTATCCGCTATTATCCCCTCTAATAATTTACCTAAAACTGAAGTGAGACTAATGGGACGATAGTTCCCTGGACTTTCGTGATCCCCTTTCTTAAAGATAGGGGTCACGTTGGCTTCCCTCCAGTCACCAGGCACCTGGCCCATCTCCAACGATTTGTTGAAGACTGTAGCCAGGTGGGGAGCCACCTGGTCGCGCACTTCTCGCAACACTCTGGGGAGAAACTGGTCTGGCCCAGGAGCCTTAAACGCGCTCAGTTTGTCTATTCTATCGGCAATGACTGTCGCGGTACATCGAACACTATCCATGCCAGCACCTTCGTGCCTCACGCCTGGCTCCGGGATGATGCGGGTGTCCTCCCTGGTGAACACTCCCGCGAAGTACTCATTAAGCACATTAGCGATGTCCGCAGAACGCTTCTAATGGGCTTTCTACTATTAACATAATTGAAGAACTCTTTAGGGTTCCCCTTGCAGAGGCTTGCCACCCGTAGTTCTTCGTTACGTTTCGCTAGTCTAACCTTCGCCTTCACTTCCCTACACAGGCGGACATGACTCCAGATTTGAAAAAATTTACTGGAGCACAGCTCTGAATTTACTTTTTTTCCCCTTACACCACTAGATAGATTAATGATAGTAAACTCTTGAATTGACGACAAACCAATTACAAATTGTTTTAGCTAAACATAATAATACAATAATGTACAGTTTATAACTCGCCTTAAGTTTATTTATTCATTGCAGCAGCAACAGTGGACGATGTTAGACCTTGCATGTAGGCATTTGTTGTGAATTTACCGCCATGTATGCTTGGCCACTGATCAATGGCTTTCTGTGTGATCATTACAGCAGATCTAGTGCCTGGAGCTGGACCCTCCTTCACAATTCTGCACAGCTTAGTCAAATGAGATGGCTTAATGGATCCTTTGTGTTCAACAATGTAACCAAGAATGGAGAATGTCCCTTCAGCTGGTGCTTCACTCCAGGCAGTTGATCCATCTTTATCAAAATGCTTTAATATCTCTGTGATTCCTTTCCACAGCTGTTCTATATATTCTGTCGGCCAATTTATCACTGAGTCTTTTGTAAAACTACTTTCAGATCTGGTTCTGGATGGTCTAGCAACTTCAGCAACCTGGTAGTAATCAGAACGTTTCTTGATGTATTTGTAAACTTCATTTAGGATGTAATCCTCAGCTGTTAGTTCCTTTTGCTGCCCTGTGGTATCGTGCTTAAATTCAGAAACTACATCATTTGCATTTCCTCCATTAGCTAATTTGGAAATTGTTTCTATCACTCTTAACATAACAGTTTTCCCTCCTTCTTTATAACATATATTTTCTACAAATTCTGCACTAACTGTGGTTTTTTGAGCTACTTGCAACATAATCTTTGTTACATAGGAAATCAATACATAGAACTTGGCACTAATTTCTTTCTCTTGTGGATGATAAAAAAAAAAACAATTTTCCACAAATCTGTCAAATTGATCAAATTCGTAATTAACCATGCGAGTATCAGATTTGAGTTTTGGTCTCTTAAAACCAATGATATTGTCAAGAACCATATTGGTATAGTCAAGGCCTGATCTCAGATTTGAAGAGTGATTCTGAATAAAGTCTAAAAGCTCACTTAGTTTACAAATTTTCTTCAATGCATCAACGTAGGCTCTGTTCACAAGATGCATTAAGTCCCATCGAAATTTGAAATTTTCTCCAAACAACTTTTTCATTTCATTTTTAAATGGCTCGTTGTCCTTACAAAAAGCCCCATCTCCAACCATTCCAGATACCTTGGATTTAATTGCTTCTTCAGATAGTTTCAAGTGATTAGGAGACTTCAACACCAAAAATTTCATTGGCCAAATAAACTCCTGATTTGCTGCGTACTAAATTTATCCCAGCAAGTTTTACAGTCTTATCTTCTTCACTCATAACTAATACAACTAGCATGCTTAATCCCAAAATTGCTCCAATGTCAGCTGTTATTGTTACTGAAGTTTGTTGTAAGAACCACTTTACAGTTTGTTCTTTAAGTTGATTATCTAATAGCTCACAAATTGTCTCGCACGCATGTGTGCTATGATTCAAATTTCCAACCTCACAACCTGACCTATGTAATACAGCTAGAAGTACTGGATATAGAGCCCATGCAGTGTTTGTTTTCATTATGTAGTATAAGATGTTGCCACATAAGTCTTCTATGCGTTTAGTAGTGTTCCGAGAAGATGTTTTCATCACTTCATAAACAGCAGCTCTTTGATGATGCTGAAGTTTAATTAAATGTCTCTTCAGGTGGGTTTTCAGATTTCTAAACCATCTCTCTTGATTTTCTCCTTGTTTGCATACATAGGTTAAATCTTTAACATTGAAGTAACCTTTTATGTTAGAATGTTTGTCTGAAGCACATGCTTTGGGGTCTGTGCAAGCTATGCAATATAATGTAAACATTTTATCATCAGAAGCATCATCAATATCTTCTTGATTATCATCATCTTCATCCTCAACAGCTATATCTACATCAGGCATATTAGTGTCACTATTTACAATGTTTTCCATTATATCACTTGGTACTGAAAATGAATCATCAGCATGCCCTAGATCCTTCTTTTCCACCAATTGAATGTAGATTTGATCAAATCATTGTTCAGGATTTCTTGTATTGATTTACACTTGCTTAAATGGGCTATGGAAATGTCAAATTTGTTGCTTTTTGCTTTATTAGATTTGGATGCAACACTTGAACTTGAAGGCATATTTTGACTCTTCTCTTTATTAACCACAACAGCTTGGTGAGTTTCTTTTGTTAGGCGCAAAATTGCATTCAATGTCTTCTGGATTTTGGAATTTTCAAATTCCTCTAAAGCAGTTTTGTTAGTCTGATGCGCAGATTCCTCACTTACCTTTTGTTTCTTAGGTGGAGGAGAAGCACTTTCTTCAGTCTGTGAAACATCTAGTGAAAAAGTTTCATTTTCTAGATTAGCAGTTGATGAAGTTGGTTCATTTTTCTGAGGTCTAGCACTAGCACATTTTGTGAACAAACTAAATGACTGCTTTGCCGTATCTCTTTGTTGCACTTCATCCTGGTATTTCTTTACTGCAATATCTAAGCTGTGGGCCCAAACTCTGGGACCTCTTGTATTGTAACAAATATTTTTTTGGGAATTAAAATGTTCCTCCCAGTTTTGCTTCTTTGAATATTTGTTCTTGCATTGACCACAAAAGTAACCCCTTTTAACACCCTCACTTTTCTCTCCAACTTCATCAATATTAGGATCCATTATTGATTATTGACTACCTGAAAAAATACAAAATAAGTAAAAGTTAGTAAATATAGTATGGTAAAAGTGAGTAAAAGTAAGTAAATATAGTACAATGAAAGTAAGTAAAAGTAAGTGCTTTAAACTTAGTAAAAGTAAGGAAGAGTAAGTAAAAGTAGGTAAGTTAAAGTAAGTAAAAGTAAGTTTAAACTTAACTAAACTTTTCAATTCTAGAGTCATGGTGGATTACTTAAAACCGCACAAGTAATTATCTGGCCAATTTATCAAACCTGGCCGAGATCAATGGAACATAGTCCAATCCTGATAATTTTATATTAAAAAAAAATATGTTTTAAAAAAATTTTAATTATCAAAACATTGAAGCTTAACAAAAAATAAAAATAATTGTTAAATATGGAATTACCAACTAAACTTAAAATAACTAAATTTGTAATTTAAAAAAATTGGTTTGTACAAGAACGTATACGCAAAAAAATTGCATAACATCTAGCGGATGAACAAAACCCAAACCCAAATTTACTTTTTCTCATGGTCAAATTTACTGGAGCAATGCTCCCAAGATCCCAGGAATCTGGAGTCATGCAGGCGGACATACGCTTCAGTGTTCTCATGGGAACGATTGGCCTTCGCCCTCCTATACGCTACTTTCCTATTTCGGATAGCCAGAGCGATGTCACGATTGAACCACTTAGGCTGCGTTGAAGCAGGGGTGACCGGTTTTGAGGGTATGGCAGCAGACTGCAGCACCATAAACTCGTCCCGGAATGCACTCCACATTCCCTCAACATCGCCACCGACCTCTAACCCCATCTCACCTACGCTATCCCTGAGGCTAACAAAGTCCGCCCGCCGGAGATCGAGCTTACTGCCTCTCGAGTTACTACGCTTCACCCGAGGGACACACACACGGAACCTAATCAGACCGTGATCACTCCCGCCCAACGATTCGTCAACGGTGAGGCCAGTGACGAGGTTGTCTTCGGTCGTGAATAATAAGTCTAGAACGCTTTCGCCTCGTGTAGGCTCACTGACCCACTGAGTGAGGAAGTTCTCATCAGCAAAGTCAACTAGCCTCCTCCCTTCAGCATCAGCACTCCTGTCTTCCCACTTTATGCCGCAACAGTTGAAGTCTCCTAAAACTACACACACCCTATCCCCTAGCAGGCTACTGAGTTCGGTGTACAGGGCTATAGTTCGTCCCCCCCACGTTCAGATCGACGCCAAGCAGCTCCCGTTCCGATCGGAACTGGCAATCAACCGGACTCAACGTGTCCCTAACGTATATTAGTACCCCACCCCCCTCCCCACGGGTGCGGTCTTTGCGAAACATTCTGTACCCTGGAATTTCGAGCTCCCCAACGTAGTCCCTACGATCAGTATGAATCCAGAGAGAGAAGAAGAAGAAGAAGAGAGAGAAGAGAGAGAAGAAGAAGAGAGAGAGAAGA